>OU342745.1:94145230-94415913 GCA_910589775.1 Avena eriantha | reverse complement strand
TCCTAGTGTCCGTGCATGTCTGTTCTTTTCATGAACCACACCTAGTTTCACTACATGTCTATTCATTTCATGAACCACATAAGGATCTACCAGAGTCATTGGATGTGTGTTCTTCTCATGAACCAAACGTGGATCCACTGGTGTCATTGCATGCATGTTCCTCTAAACAAACCACATAAGGATCCACCAGTGTCATTGGATGTGTCTTCTTTTCATAAACCACACCTAGTGTCATAGCATGTGTGTTCTTCTAAACAAACCACATAAGGATCCACCAGTGTCATTGCATGTCTGTTCTTGTCATGAACCACATAAGGATGGGCCCACCAGTGTCATTGCATGTCTGTTCTTTTCATGAACCACACCCAGTGTTACTGCATGTCTGTTCTATTCATGAACCACACCCAGTTTCATTGCATGTCTGTTCTTTTCATGAACCACATAAGGATCTACCAGTGTCATTGCATGTCTTTTACTTCCATAAACCACATGTGGATCCACCTAGTGTCATTGCATGTCTGTTCCTCTAAACAAACCACATAAGGATCCACCAGTGTCATTGGATGTGTGTTCTTTTCATGAACCACACCCAATGTCATTGCATGTGTGTTCTTCTAAACAAACCACATAAGTCATTGCATGTCTATTTTTTTCATGAACCACACCCGATGTCATTGCATCTCTGTTCTATTCATGAACCATGGCTAGAGTCATTGCATGTATGTTCCTCTAAAAAAACACATAAGGATCCACCAGTGTCATTGCATGTCTGTTCTTTTCATGAACCACATAAGGATCTACCAGTGTCATTGTATGTCTCTTCTTTTCAGGAACCACGCCCAGTGTCATTGCATGTGTGTTACTTCCATAAACCACATATGGATCCACCTAGTGTGATTGCATGTTTGTTCCTTCCATAGACCACATAAGGATCCACCAGTGTCATTGCCTGTTTGTTCTTTTCATGAACCACTCCTAGTGTCAGTGCATGTCTGTTCTTTTCATGAACCACACCAAGTTTCACAGCATGTCTGTTCTTTTAATGAACCACATAAGGATCTACCAGAGTCATTGGATGTGTGTTCTTCTCATGAACCACACGTGGATCCACCGGTGTCATTGCATGCCTGTTCTTTTCATGAACCCCACCCAGTGTCAGTGCATGTCTATTCTATTCATGAACCACACCCAGGTCCACTGCATGTCTGTTCTTTTCATGAACCACATAAGGACCTACCAGTGTCATTGCATGTCTTTTACTTCCATAAACCACATGTGGATCCACCTAGTTTCATTGCATGTCTGTTCCTCTAAACAAACCACATAAGGATCCACCAGTGTCATTGGATGTGTGTTCTTTTCATGAACCACACCCAGTGTCATTGCATGTGTGTTCTTCTAAACAAACCACATAAGGATCCACCAGTGTCATTGCCTGTCTATTCTTTTCATGAACCACATAAGGATCCACCAGTGTCATTGCATGTTTGTTCTTTTCATGATTCACAGCTAGAGTCATTGCATGTCTTTTACTTCCATAAACCACATATGGATCCACCTAGTGTGATTGCATGTCTGTTCCTCTAAACAAACCACATGAGGATCCACCAGTGTCATTGCGTGTCTGTTCTTTTCATGAACCACACCCAGTGTCATTGCATGCGTGTTCTTCTAAACGAACCACATAAGGATCCACCAGTGTCATTCCCTATCTGTTCTTTTCATGAACCACACCTAGTGTCATTGCATGTGTGTTCTTCTAACCAAACCACATAAGTCATTGCATGTCCTTTCTTTTCATGAACCACACACGGTGTAATTGGATGTCTATTCTTTTCATGAACCACGGCTAGAGTCATTGCATGTATGTTGCTCTAAACAAACCACATAAGGATCCACCAGTGTCATTGCATGTCTGCTCTTTTCATGAACCACATAAGGATCTACTAGTGTCATTGCATGTTTGTTCTTTTCATGAACCACACCCTGTGTCATTACATGTGTGTTACTTCCATAAACCACATATGGATCCACCTAGTGTGATTGCATGTTTGTTCCTTCCATAAACCAAGGATCCACCAGTGTCATTGTCTATCTGTTCTTTTCATGAACCACTCCTAGTGTCAATGCATGTCTGTTCTTTTCATGAACCACACCCAGTTTCACTGCATGTCTGTTCTTTTCATGAACCACATAAGGATCTACCAGATTCATTGGATGTGTGCTCTTCTCAAGAACCACACGTGGATCCACCGGTGTCATTGCATGCGTGTTCCTCTAAACAAACCACATAAGGATCCACAAGTGTCATTGGATGTGTGTTCTTTTCATGAACCACACCTAGTGTCATTGCATGTGTGTTCTTCTAAACAAACCACATAAGGATCCACCAGTGTCATTGCATGTCTGTTCTTTTCATGAACCACATAAGGATGGGCCCACCAGTGTCATTGCATGTCTATAATTTTCATGAACCACACCCAGTGTCAGTGCATGTCTGTTCTATTCATGAACCACACCTAGTTTCACTACATGTATGTTCTTTTCATAAACCACATTAGGATCTACCAGTGTCATTGCATGTCTTTTACTTCCATAAACCACATGTGGATCCACCTACTGTCATTGCATGTATGTTCCTCTAAACAAACCACATAAGGATCCACCAGTGTCATTGGATGTGTGTTCTTCTCATGAACCACCCCTAGTGTCATTGCATGTGTGTTCTTCTAAACAAACCACATAAGGATCCACCAGTGTCATTGCATGTCTGTTCTTTTCATGAACCACATAAGGATCCACCAGTGTCATTGCATGTCTGTTCTTTTCATGAATCACACCTAGAGTCATTGCATGTCTTTTACTTCCATAAACCACATATGGATCCACCTAGTGTGATTGCATGTCTGTTCCTCTAAACAAACCACATAAGGATCCACCAGTGTCATTGCGTGTCTGTTCTTCTGATGAACCACACCTAGTGTCATTGCATGTGTGTTCTTCTAAACAAACCACATAAGGATCCACCAGTGTCATTGTCTGTCTGTTCTTTTCATGAACCACACCCGGTGTCATTGCATGTCTGTTCTTTTCATGAATCACGGCTAGAGTCATTGCATGTCTTTTACTTCCATAAACCAGATATGGATCCACCTAGTGTGATTGCATGTTTGTTCCTCTAAACAAACCACATAAGAATCCAACAGTGTCATTGCGTGTCTGTTCTTCTCATGAACCACACCTAGTGTGATTGCATGCGTCTTCTTCTAAACAAACCACATAAGGATCTACCAGTGTCATTGCATGTCTGTTCTTTTCATGAACCACACCCAGTGTCATTGCATGTTTGTTCTTCTAAACAAACCACATAAGTCATTGCATGTCTGTTTTTTTCATGAACCACACCCGATGTCATTGCATGTCTGTTCTATTCATGAACCACGGCTAGAGTCATTGCATGTATGTTCCTCTAAAAAACACATAAGGATCCACCAGTGTCATTGCATGTGTGTTCTTTTCATGAACCAAATAAGGATCTACCAGTGTCATTGCATGTCTCTTCTTTTCATGAACCACGCCCAGTGTCATTGCATGTGTGTTACTTCCATAAACCACATATGGATCCACCTTGTGTGATTGCATGTTTGTTCCTTCCATAGACCACATAAGGATCCACCAGTGTCATTGCCTGTCTGTTCTTTTCAAGAACCACTCCTAGTGTCAGTGCATGTCTGTTCTTTTCATGAACCACACCCAGTTTCACTACATGTCTGTTCTTTTCATGAACCACATAAGGATCTACCAGAGTCATTGGATGTGTGTTCTTCTCATGAACCACACGTGGATCCACCGGTGTCATTGCATGCCTGTTCTTTTCATGAATCACACCCAGTCTCATTGCATGTGTGTTCTTCTAAACAAACCACATAAGGATCCACCAGTGTCATTGCCTGTCTATTCTTTTCATGAACCACATAAGGATCCACCAGTGTCATTGCATGTCTGTTCTTTTCATGAATCACAGCTAGAGCCATTGCATGTATTTCACTTCCATAAACCACATATGGATCCACCGAGTGTGATTGCATGTCTGTTCCTCTAAACAAACCACATAAGGATCCACCAGTGTCATTGCGTGTCTGTTCTTTTCATGAACCACACCTAGTGTCATTGCATGCATGTTCTTTTAAACGAACCACATAAGGATCCACCAGTGTCATTCCCTATCTGTTCTTTTCATGAACCACACCTAGTGTCATTGCATGTGTGTTCTTCTAAACAAACCACATAAGTCATTGCATGTCTGTTCTTTTCATGAACCACACACGGTGTAATTGCATGTCTGTTCTTTTCATGAACCACGTCTAGAGTCATTGCATGTATGTTCCTCTAAACAAACCACACAAGGATCCACCAGTGTCATTGCATGTCTGCTCTTTTCATGAACCCCATAAGGATCTACCAGTGTCATTGCATGTTTGTTCTTTTCATGAACCACACCCAGTGTCATTGCATGTGTGTTACTTCCATAAACCACATATGGATCCACCTAGTGTGATTGCATGTTTGTTCCTTCCATAAACCACATTAGGATCCACCAGTGTCATTGCTTGTCTGTTCTTTTCATGAACCGCCCTAGTGTCAGTGCATGTCTGTTCTTTTCATGAACCACACCCAGTTTCACTACATGTCTGTTCTTTTCATGAACCACATAAGGATCTACCAGATTCATTGGATGTGTGCTCTTCTCATGAACCACACGTAGATCCACCGGTGTTATTGCATGTGTGTTCCTCTAAACAAACCACATAAGGATCCACCAGTGTCATTGGATGTGTGTTCTTTTCATGAACCACACCTAGTGCCATTGCATGTGTGTTCTTCTAAACAAACCACATAAGGATCCACCACTGTCATTGCATGTCTGTTCTTTTCATGAACCACATAAGGATGGGCCCACCAGTGTCATTGCATGTCTGTAATTTTCATGAACTACACCCAGTGTCAGTGCATGTCTGTTCTATTCATGAACCACACCTAGTTTCACTACATGTCTGTTCTTTTCATGAACCGCATAAGGATCTACCAGTGTCATTGCATGTCTTTTACTTCCATAAACCACATGTGGATCCACCTAGTGTCATTGCATGTCTGTTCCTCTAAACAAACCACATAAGGATCCACTAGTGTCATTGGATGTGTGTTCTTCTCATGAACCACACCAAGTGTCATTGCATGTGTGTTCTTCTAAACAAACCACATAAGGATCCACCAGTGTCATTTCCTGTCTGTTCTTTTCATGAACCACAGAAGGATCCACCAGTGTCATTGCATGTCTGTTCTTTTCATGAATCACCGCTAGAGTCATTGCATGTCTTTTACTTCCATAAACCACATATGGACCCACCTAGTGTGATTGCATGTATGTTTCTCTAAAGAAACCATATAAGGATCCACCAGTGTCATTGCGTGTCTGTTCTTTTCATGAACCACACCCAGTGTCATTGCATGCGTGTTCTTTTCATTAACCATAGCTAGAGTCATTGCATGTTTGTTACTTCCATAAACCACACATGGATCCACCGATGTCATTGCATGCCTGTTCTTTTCATGAACCACACCCAGTTTCACTGCATGTCAGTTCTTTTCATGAATCACATAAGGATCCACCCAGTGTCATTGGATGTATGTTCTTCTCATGAACCACACGTGGATCCACCGGTTTCATTGCATGTATGTTCCTCTAAACAAACCACATAAGGATCCACCAGTGTCATTGCATGTATGTTCTTTTCATGAACCGCACCCAGTGTCATTGCATGTGTGTTCTTTTCATTAACCATAGCTAGAGTCATGACATGTCTGTTACTTCCATAAACCACGCATGGATCCACCGATATCATTGGATGTCTGTTCTTTTCATGAACCACACCCAGTGTCATTGCATGGGTAGCCGTTAGACCGAGTCTTCTAGAAGGCACGCCCTAACACAGTTGTTCTGCTTGACGATTGTTACATACCGTTCGATTGGGGCGCTTGGACGATTGGGATGGTCTTCGTGAGTGTGATCCGCGAGTAGGCTGTTCTGCGGCATGATTGGCCACGCTTGCTTTGGACAAACTGGCAACACCGGGCGCTCCTCTGTTGCGAGTGTCACGTCTCACGAGTTCAGTGGGCCACATCCCGGTGTCATTACTTCTCTTCCTCCTCGTACTTCTCTTCCTTATCCTTGAAGCCACTTTTCCCACCTCACTCCCATCCTGTCGTAGCCGCAAGCCGACAGTGCCTCCATCCCAATCCCCTCTCCGACAGCCACCCCCCCACCCCTCTCGCCATGGGTTCAAGGGGAGACAGCGAGGAAACGCATCGTGACGACAGGGACGGTGATTTCGATGTGAGTCGTCTCATCTCTATTTCTATCATCTGTGGCCAGTTATCTATTTTTTGAGCTAGATCTAATCTGTTTACTCATGTGCGTATGATGTGTTAGGCCAACCAGACGATGTATGACTCCGACTATCATGGTTTGGAGGATGAAGACAGTCCTCTGGTATGTAAACATGGATATGTGCCTGCTAAATTTGTAGCCTTCGAAGGACGAAACGCAGGCAGGAGGTTTCTACAGTGTCAAGGACATCATGCAATGATGCAAGGCGGAAGTTGTGGTGTTGTCAAATGGGTAGATCCAGAGTGGCCCAAATCGATGTAGAAAACGTTGGACAAACTATGGGAAATGACTTCGAGTTGAAAGAATCCGTATTCAGCTCACTTCTTGCCAGTGTTGAGATGAAGCTATGGGAACCAGTTGACACGACCAAGCATAAGCGAGATCTCAGGTGGGTGCAAGACAAGGTTATCAAAGTCGAGAAGGAGAGGGACGCGGCGTTGGCCCTGAAGTCTAAAGCAGAGGAAGAACTGACTCAAGCAAGGAACGATCTCCACCAGGCCAAAGTCCTACAGTACACAACTACGAGTATTGACAAGTGCATGAGGAAAAATACAGAGAAATAATTGAAGCTGTGCAAGGAAGATGCTAAAAGGAAGGAGCAGACAATTCGACCTTGCTCTCGCAGGAAGATGCGCATCGGGCTAAGATTAGGAAGATCAAGGAGATGTGTGATAACTAGTTCTATTTAGCTTAAGCTCCGTGCCTTTTTAAGTTGTAATATTTGTATTTGTTGACCTAGCGGTCTGAACTATTGGTCCCGGATTCTAGGGAGGAAAAAAATTGCTTTGACCCCGCATTAATTTGTGGAAGAATTTGTGATTTAGATCAATTTCTGCCCCGATTTAGATCTCTGTCCCGGATTGGGAACGTAACCGTGGACCAAAGACACCTTTTCTACTAGTGTATTCTGACACTGGTGGTTTGTTTAAACGTAATCTACGTGGATTGTGCCGCATACAAATGGCACAACCACAATTTATAAAGTGGAAGCACGTACACCCGGTTACTGGAGATCTAGGAGCTTCACCAGATGCAGGGGATGCTGGAGCAGAGAGGCGGTGAGATAGACGGGCTCAAGATTAGGCCAGAAAGTGGTACCTTTTTCCTCCTCATCTGGGCATTATCGGTGAGAACATTGTTGTTTATGTTGCCACGTCATTGTGCAGCATCTGAAATAAGTTGCTGCTTCGTGGAGTGTGGCAGCTTAAATAATTTATTTATGTGCCACTTATATTCCGTTGTATTTGGAGACCTCCTGCCCCTCATCAATCATGGAACCGGTGGATCCTTGTTTTCAGATAGCAGTTGCACAATCACAATTTCGGATTCAACTACTAACTCGGGCGTTTCCAAACCCTAAGTCGCAGTACATTTTACTCAGAGAACGTGGCTAGATTGTTTCGCCCAGCAACGTGCCACACACAGAGCGATCAGAATTTAACAGAATTACATATATAGGTTCAAGTTCAACACATTACTATGCATCTTCATTGCCAGCAGCCTTCTTCCGCGGCCTGGGTGCCAAGCCTTCACGTCCAATGGCTTCTTCATTTCCTGCCTTCTTCCTCTTCCTCGGTGGCAATTTTCCTAGCTTCACGTACTCTGCATCGCAGGGACAATGGGCACCAGAATCGTGTCCAACATCATCTTTCCACTCGTTTTTAATTTCTTCGGGCAGCAAAATGACATCTTTCCACTCGTTTTTAATTTCTTCGGGCAGCAAAATGACTGACCCGGCAGTCATGTTTCTAACCAGGCGGTGCTTCCTGTGAAAGAAACAAGACTGTTGCATAACTGCCCAATATCTACAGAGTAAATAAAACAAAAATTACAATTCAGCACAAACATGTGAACCCCAAGAGACCTTTGCTTACCATGAGCTAATTGGGTTCGAGCAACCACCCTGTCCAAGAATAGAAGGGCGACTCCCAGTTGCAGTAGCTTCCACATCCAGTACATCACATTTCAGCTCAAACATGGCAGCCGAAGCATACCTTTTCATCAACCCAATTAGCTGACCGTCACACGTTATAGGAACCATGATGCCACGTTCATTCATGAAGCTGAACTTTGCAGTCTGCTTCGGCCATAATTCAATATGATTATGCAGAGCAGCAACCATACTAGATATAGTGCAGATCTGCGCATGCGCTTCTTCCATCGTGAAACAATGGTGTCCATACCTCTTGCCCTTAGAGTCGTACCTATAGAGGACTACCGTAACCAGGTAAGGGGGTCCGCGCAGATCCCACTTGACAGAAAACTGTGGACAAAATATGTTTGTCAGCGTTGGGCTAATAAAAAATTTGAGGTTTAGTAGCTAGCTAGCAGTTGTAATTAGTGCGAATAGCAAAGAGAAGGATAGATGACCCGCTTGTATACAGAACTTCTTCTTTCTTGATAGTAGGATCTGCCATCCTCCGAGCTGCTCGGCTCGTCGGCGGCAGAGGCGGGCTAGAGCCTCGCAACGGCGGCTACATCATGCGCCATTGGAGCTCGGGATCAGCGACTGGGCGCAGCAACTTGGCGCCAAAAGTCAAATGTCCGAAGGGATCGTCCTACCTGGAGGGTGGATTGCGACACCGCCAGTGCTAGGGGAAAGCTGGGAATGGATTTGTGAAATTGGTCAACGCATCCAATCCACTTAGCTGCTCGATTTGCCTAAGAGGTTGCCGCGTTGGTGCCCGCGTCACGGACAGATGACCGACATGAGGGTCCCGACCGTCTACTTCACGGGGCAGTTTAACATAATGTTTGAATTTGGCAGGGGTGAGATGAGTTTGCCTCGAAATGGCCCCTCTCAGTAGTTGGCAGCCCAACTTTTCGAAACGCGGTAATTTCAGGCAACTTAGGTACTGCCATGCGCTGGCCTACCAACTTTGGTACCGCAGACGAGCAATCCCCTCGTAGAGGTCCCTACTCCTACTTGTCTACTCTTGGAATTATCGAGGGATTCGAAAGTTACAGGCGGTGCGCATATGCAATCTAGCAATAGTTGTGGAAACTAGGGTTGTGATTGTCCTCCTCGCCGCCCCTCCTAGCCTTTATATAGATAGGCTAGGTCTCAGGTAGCAGGTCGAGTCAGTTACAGATTAGGGTTTGTCCCTTTTAACTTTCTATCTTAAGCTTCGTCTTGTGCTGCAAGCAATCGGAGTCTCCGTGGGTCACTCGAATCCTGTATTGGGTCCTGGTAATGCCGTGGGCTTCCATCATATCCGGGCCGTATATACCAAGCTCGAGTATTTGTAGGGTATACCCACGTCAGTAGCCCCCGAGTGTCCAGTGGAATCGCAGATTCGAGTGGAGACTTTATGAAGTCTATTGAATGCATAGCTAAACGTATTTTCGAGTGCTTGGATTGATGTCATAGGGATTGTTGATATACGTGCCTGATTCTTTTGATGTATCGGGATCACTTAACTACCCTAGGGAAAAACAACATAATATACTCAAACTCGAGTCCCCGGACTCAAATTTGGAAAAGTGCTGGTGTAATTCGACTCAGGCCGATGAGGTCTTACAGGAGTCGAATTCCAGTATGTAAATGTGAGCACTCGATGCATCCGTCAAGGCATATTCATCGCACCTATAGGTACGGATATGTTTCTGGTAGTGCACAACAGATGCGTTGTCAAGCCTTATTCAGGTCTTATCTTCATGTTGTAAGCGCGACATCCGAATTTTTGTCATCACGGAGATGATTCGGGTGGCCCAGGAGACGTAGTCTCTTTGCAGGGAAAATATGAGGAGGTTTCACCATAGTATTCGAGTGTGGATGTTATCGACACACGTTGCACCCTATGGAGCGCTGGCCGTGCACCATAGTATTCGAGTGTGGATGTTATCGACAAAATGTTTTTAGTCCCCACTTGAGTCTACGACTCGAATAGGCACCCTTTGATCACGTGGTGGATTGCAAGAGGAGGCGCTCCTGGAAGAACGTCGTGATGCCCGATGAGTCCGAGGAGACGGAGATGCTGTATCAGCATGTCTGCAACCTCGAAGGCCATATAGGAAAAGAATAATGTGGCGCTGCGCTCATTCGCACGTGGTTGTGCCATCGTATCTAGCCTCTATAGGCCAGACTCCATCCGATGTACCACTGGATCGGTGGTGGCTATGTCACTCGCATATTTGCGGAGGGCATTTCTGCGGGTGATGTAGATAGGAGGTTGCGGCTGGTGAACAAGTATACCGCCAAGGAGGATCTCCCAGGCGAATCAGTCATGCCTCCTTTCGACACCAACAACCCTCCACCTGAGGTAGAGTTTTCCTGTGAAGTAGTTTGCATTTTTCGATTGGTTGCCAAGTGCTGGATATATACTAATGTTTCTTTTATTTGTAGGACTGGAAAGTGGCTTCTAGCTTGCCTCCTCGGCCTGAAGGGGTTATCCCGTGTGAAGCGATGGAAGTGGACGAGTCGGATTAGACCGTCCCAATTGAAGAAGAGGAGGAAGCCCCTGAGTCCAGTGAGCACAACACTCGCAAGCGCCCCCGCAGCAAGGATTCTGACGCTTCTTCGCTAACAACACCGGAGGGATCTCCTACTGCTGTGGAGGAGCCTATCCCTGTTGTGCCTGTACGCGTCGTGGCTCCCCCTGCTCGAAAGAAGCTGAGGTTGCCGAAGGAGTCGTCGAGGGACTCCTTTGATCTCGAGAACTTTGATGGGTAAGTTGTCGATATCTGCAAGTGCATCTTGTTGTTCACTGGAGTTTTTCTTCTAATAGTGGTGCTGGTCTTGTTTGTAGTCAAACGACGTCGTTGTTCTCTGACGATTGCCAATTTGTGAAAGAATCTGGAGTCGCAGACTCCAAGGTCAAGGAGGTGGCCGCACGGTCTCCTTCTCCTCCAATGGCGACCCACTCCGGCGCCAATTCTTCGAGTTCCCCACATGCTGGGGAGCACCAGATGGTTGCACAGACGACTGCCCGACAGACATCTTCGGAGTCCCTAGAGGAGCACATGAGTGTCTTTTTTGCCATTAGCAGCCGAATTTTTCTTTTGACTGATGCTAAGTCTTCGTTTCTCTTGGTGTAGCTCATTTTGAAGGAATATGTTCGCCTTGCGGAGCAAATCCTTGCTTTGGGTCGATAGCACACCCTACTGGACAATCGCCACCACGTAGTTGAATGTTTGTAGTGATCTTCTCTCTTGGCTCTGCTTATGTAGGACTTTGTGAACTCAGTTTTGTCGGGCTCTGCCCTTTTGTAGGGGAGCATAATGATCTTCTCCGCTGCATCACTTCCCTTGAGAAGGGACTTGCCGCAGTGGAGAAACGGCGCGATGAGGCGGTCGCGGCTCTAGAGGAGTCGCAGAAGCGTGAGGAGGACTTGCGCGCTTCCACTTCCGAGAGGGAGAAGTTGTTCGAAGAACAACTTTTCTCGATTACGAAGGCTCTCTAAGGTATTGTTCAGCTGCACTTGTATTTTTCCATATTCGATTTCATGTCGTTGTGCTGATACTCTATGTGTGCAGATGCTGCTGGCGTAAGCTTTGACACCCAGGCCCTGCGCCACGCGGATGCTTTGGCTGTCGCCATAGCCGCAGTTGAGGACCGCAGTGTGTCCCTCCAAGATACACTCGGGAAGACCAAGAATGTGCTGAGCCGCCTCCGTGATGATATGTTTCCCAAGGCCAGCTTAATCGAGACTCTTGATGGCTTGGTGGAGTCCTTCGCGGAAGGCATCCCGACGGACTTCAAGAATGCTCAACTGTCTCTCGGCGCTACCATGGCACTCGCGATGGCGCAAGCACATGGTCCGGAGTTGGACCCAAGTGCTATATCTGAGGTGATGCCTGTCGACACGGAAGGCCAGCAGGTAGTGTTTGCTCCCTTCGCCACTAAATGCAGTAAGTACGAGCCTCATCTCATTGAGACAGTCGCCAAGTATTCTAAAGAATTGCGGCGAGTGAAGGCGGTGAAGGCGTCGGCACCTGAGGCTACCACCAGAAAGTCTGTGGCATCGGAAACTGTCACGGATTCGAGGAAGCCCCCGAAGCCGAAGTCCAAGTCGAAGAAGCAGATTGCTCCGTAGCTGCCCTTTTGTAATAGTTGTAGCTGTCTTTTGCTGATCCATGTTTTGTGGGGGGTGCCCCTTTGATACTTTTATCGAATTTGAATGCAATCCTCCTTTTTATCAATGTGTGGTTGGTCTCATTTGCCTCTTGCTTGATTGTAACTAGGGTCCTTCAAGTGGTCCTTCGAGTGATCCTCATGACTCTCCTCCCACCGATGAAACCATGGCGTAGCCGCGTTCAAAGGTGGAGGAATTGTCATTGCTTTCGCGACTTCGCGACCATATTAAGCAGTTGGAGTGTGAGTTTCCCATGATCCGTGGTAAGGCGGACGTGTGGAAGTCGAAAGCTGGAAACGCCACCGCCCGCGAGAAATATCTCTTGGATGAAGTGGCGCAGTTGAACGAGCAATTTAAATGTTAGCTCTCTGTCTTCTCATCTTGTTGTTTAGCTAGTCGCGGTGATGCCTTGTCCTTACACTTTGCTCCTGCTTGGTGTAGTTGTTAGCGCTCATCATCTGCAGGATGAGAAGGACCGGGTGGCCATTGGAATGAATGACCTGACCCAGGAGCAGATGCAGGCTAGTGGGTACTTTTGGGTGGACCACGATCGTGCAGTCACATTGGTGACCCTGCAGAATCGTTCTTCGCGAGTACTTCAATGCTTGAAGAAGGCGCAGTCGTGCCTTAGGCATATCTTTCAAGCAATGTTTCCTCTCGACACGGTGCCCTCAAGCCTGTTGGCCCTTTTGGCAAAGTTTCAGGATATAAGCACGGTCCGCGAGTGCGTGCGGTAGCAACTGGTCGCTGGTGCCAAAGTTGCGATGTCGCTGGTGCGACTGCATAGGTCGGATGTGGACGTCGCGTATGTTGCTGCTGGACCGCTGCCTCCGCCAGAAGGGATGACTTGGAAGATGGTTCCGCACTATCAGGCGGTTGATCAGCCAGCGGAGGACATCGTCGATTTCTTTGAGGAGTAGACGAATGTTCTTCTTTTGCAGCAGTAGCGTAATTTGTATCCCACACATAGATGTATAAGTGTTGTAAAGTTCATATGATTGTGGTGGGTGTATTTAATACTCATTAATATATGAAGAGCTTGCTATCTTGTATTATTTTCGAGTGTATTGTACTCTGCAGTTCCCTTTCGTTAGCCTAACATGTATTTATCTCAGCACCTTGCCAACCTGTCAGGTGCGCTGCCGCTGTGTTGGTTTTTATCAAGGGTTCGATTGGTAATGTGTCAGCTACTCAGGATACTGCAATTTGTTTGTGGAACAATGGTGTAAAGGGGGCGCAGCCCCCGAGTGATAAAATTGCAAGAAAACAACAAAAAGACACAGAGTTTTGGGGCACTTAGCTTTATTTATTCGCATAATAGTACGAGGTACAATGTGTGGCTAAGTAGCCTGGCTGAATAGCCTTATTTGTAAAGTAAAAGACACCTAAGGGTAGAAACGGTGCAGCTGCGCAACGTTCCAGGGGTTGGAGTATGCGACTCCGCTCTCAAAATCTTTAAGGCGATAGGCGCCACCTGGGGTTACTTCTGTAATCACATAAGGTCCTTCCCAAGGGGACTCGAACTTGAGATGCCCTTGCTGCTTCAATCGCAGGACCAGGTCTCCTTCGACGAAGGATCTAGGGCGTAGCATTCTGCTGTGGTAGTTGCGGAGGCTCTGCTGGTAGATCGTGGATCTCTCCACTGTGATCTCGCGTGCCTCGTCAAGGAGGTCGACGGAGTCTTCGAGCGTGAGAGTTGACTCCTCGCTTTATGCAACCACCTGCAGGGCTTTGTAGCGCACTTCTGCGGGTAGCACTGCTTCAACACCGTGCACCATGAAGAACGGAGTGTAGCCCGTGGTGCTATTTGGAGTTGTGCGTAGGATCCAAATTACGGATTGCAACTCGTCTGGCCAGCACCCAGTGGCTTGTTCAAGTGGCCGAAGGAGTCGTTTCTTGATTCCACCGCAGACGAGGCCGTTGGCTTTTTTGACTTGACCGTTGGTCTGAGGGTGAGCCACCAAGGCGTAGCTAATGTTGATTCCCAGGTTTTCGCAGAATTCCTGGAACTCCTTGGGGGTGAAGTTCGTCCCATTGTCCGTGATGATGCTATGTGGCACTCCAAAGCTGTAGACGATGGACTCGAAGAACTTAACGGTGCTGGATCCTGATTGATTCCTATCCGGATTAGCCTCGACCCACTTGGTGAATTTGTCGACCACCACTAAGAGGTAGAGTAGCCTCCTCGCGAGGACCTCGGGAGCTTGCCAACCATGTCTAGTCCCCATTGTGCAAAGGGTCAAGTCACTGGTATTGGCCTGAGCTCTACGCTTGGTGCGTGCGGTTTATCTGCGAATCGCTAGCAAGCGTTGCAGCGCTGGACGATATCTTTGGCGTCACGCATGGCCGTTGGCCAGTAGAATCCAGTTCATAGAGCCTTGGCGACGAGGGCACAACTGCCTGTGTGGTGTCCGCAGGTGCCTTCGTGTATGTCGAGGAGGATGGCTCTTCCGTGTCTGTTGGAGACGCACATCTGGAGAACTCCTCTGATGCTGTGCTTGTATAGTTCGCCGTTGATAAGGGCGAATGCCTTGGATCGTCGCGCTACGTGTCTTGCATCATTCGGGTCATCGGACAGTCTTTTGCTGAGTAGGTATGTGATATACGGCTGCGTCCAAGATGGTTCGATCATCGTGACCTCCATTGGGCCTTCGAGTCCTGTATCAGGCTCCGTGTCCTCGAGTGCCATTGGCTCGTTAGGTGGCGTAGCCCCCGAGTCCATTGACGTGCTTGCTTTCTTCTCTAGAGCCTTGGGCTTGATGGAGCGTTCACAGATGCGCTCTAGAAATACACCAGGTGGTATTGGGGCGCAGGTGGAGCCGATGTTGGCCAGTATGTCTGCTTCCTCATTGCTTTCGAGACCAATGTGTCCTAGCTCTCAGTCGTCAAAGTATCCCTCGAGTGTGTCATAGAGGTCGTGATAGGCGATCATGTTGTCGCTCAGTGCATCGCGTTTGGTTGACTACCAGCTTGGAGTCACCGTAGATGATGAGCCTCTTGGCGCCGCAGGCTTTCGACATCCTCATTCCATGGATCAAGGCTTTGTATTCAGCTTCATTATTGGAGGCTGTGAACTGCATTCGCAGAACATACTTCATCTTGTCTCCTTGGGGTGATGTCAGTATGACACCTACGCCAGCTCCGTCCTTTCACTTGGACCCGTCGAAGTGCATTTTCCAGAGATGGGACATATCTAGTTTGTCGGGGAGTTGGTTCTCCATCTAGTGCACGAGGAAGTCTGGGAGAACTTGTGACTTGATCGCGCCACGCTTCTCGTATGTGATGTCGCGTGGCGATAGCTCTATGCCCCAGAGCGCGACTCGCCCGGTAGCGTCAGGATTATTGAGTATGTGTCTGAGTGAGGCATCGTTCACCACCACGATTGGGTGCTCCTGGAAGTAGTGGCGCCGTCGCCTGGCTGTCATGAACACACCATATGCCAGCTTCTAGTAGTGCGGGTACCGCTGTTTTGTTGGTGTGAGCACCTCGCTGAGGTAGTATACTGGGCGCTAAACCCCGTGGACTTTATTTTCTTCGGCTCGCTCCACCACGAGTACGGTGCTGACCACCTGGTTGGTGGCGGCAATGTATACCAACATCGGCTCCTTTTCGCGAGGCGTGACCAATACTAGCAAGGTGGATAGTAGACGCTCGAGGTCCTCGAATGCTTCTCGTGCTTTGTCTGTCCACTCAAACTTGTCAGCTTTGCGGAGAAGCTGGTAGAAGGGCAGTGCCTTTTCGCCCATGTGACTGATGAATCGACTGAGCCACGCGATTCGCCCAGCCAGCTGCTGGACGCCTTTTACGATCTTCGGCTTCTCCATGGCTAGTATGGCTTTTATTTTCTTCGTGTTTGCTTCGATCCCTCTCGCAGAAATGAGATACCCGAGTAATTGCCAAAATGGTACGCCGAAGGTGTATTTGTCCGGATTGAGCTTGATCTGATAGTGGTCGAGGTTGTCGAAGGTCTCGCGGAGATTGTCGATTAACATTGCCTCCTCTTTGGTTTTGATGGCGATGTCGTCGACGTATACTTGGATATTGCGACCAAGTTGGTTCTTGAGGCAGGCCTACATGCACCGCTGGTAGGTGGCTCAGGCGTTTTTTAGCCCGAAGGGCATTGTGTTGTAGCAGAACACACCAAAGGGTGTTGTGAACACTGTTTTCTCCTGGTCTTCCTCCTTCATTCGAATCTGGTTGTAGCCTGAGTAGGCATCAAGGAAGTAGAGGCGCTCGCATCCCATAGTGGAGTCTATTATTTGATTGATCTGTGGCAACGGGAAGTGATCCTTCGGGCAGTGCTTATTCAAGGAGGTGAAGTCCACGCACATCCACAGGATATCCGTGTCCTTTTTAGGCACATGTACTGTATTTGCGAGCCAGGTGCTTTCCTTGATCTCGTGTATGAAATTTGCGTCGAGGAGTCTGTTGATCTCCATACCAATCGCTTTTGCTCTTGGTTCATACAGTCACCGTATTGTCTACTTGACTGGCCTTGTGTTTGGATTCATGTTCAGTGAGTTCTCGGCTAATTCCTTGGGAACTCCTGGCATGTCCGCTAGACACCAGGCGAAGATTTCCTAGTGCTCACAGAGGAACTCGACGAGTGCGAGTTCCTATGCGGTACTCAAGTTGTTAGCGATGAGGGCCGTCTTAGCTAGGTCCGTTGGGTGGACCTGGACTTTCTTGGTGTGCACCAACGAGTCGAAGGAGAGGTTGGGTGAGCTTGGCTTACTCAGGGGAGGCATACTGTTGTCTGTCGACTCCTTCCACTTTGCGAGTTCCTCTTGCATGCCGAAAGACTGGGAGATTCTATTGAATTCCCTGTCGAAGCTATCAGACCTCTCGAAGCTTCTGTTGATTGTGATGACGCTGTTTGGTCCTGGCATCTTCATCTGCAGATAGGCGTAGTGTGGTACCACCATGAACCTCGCGAATGCGACACGTCCAAGGATACAATGGTACTGTGAGGGCTAGTCGACGACTTCAAAGTTGATGCGTTCTCGCTGGAAATTCTACGGCGTGCCAAAGATGACGTCGAGGTTGATTTTGCCCAGGGGGTACACTCCTTTCCCTGGGATGATGTCGTGGAACGTCGTGTCTGAAACTTCTAGACATGTCAGAGGGATCCACATTGCGCGCAAGGTACTTGTGAACATGAGGTTGATCCCGCTTCCGCCGTCCATGAAGACGCGACTCATATCGAAGCCTCCGATCTGCGCCTCGAGTACAAGGGGACAGTGGCTTGGGCGAGGTACTTGGCGCCGGTGGTCGCGCTTGTCGAAGGTGATGTAGGACTCGCTTCCACTAAGGTACTCAGTGGTTGAAGGTGGAGAGTTTATCGCCAAATTGACTTGGCGAGTGATTGCCTTCTGCATTCGATTTGAGGGGCGCCCCTTTTGGATCATCCCCACATTGCCCAGCGCTCGTGGGTACTACTCGCCCCCATGGTTCTGGGCTGGTGCAGCCGCGGGTGGTGGTGGTCCAGGTGGTGGTGGCGGCGCTCCGTGAGCCATGGCACCCGAGGCAGCTCCGTATCCCTGGTTGATCGTGTCGCGATTCATCTGGACCAGGCCTTTATGGAGCTTGAGGAACTCGCGGCAATCCTTGAGGTGGTGGCTGGACTTTTTCTTGCCATCATGCTTGTCGGTGTAGAAGTGTACGGTGCATGGTCCAGACAATTTGTCTTGGATGGATTGACCAGGCGTGTCATTGTGAGTGCGGTGCTGCCACACTTGCATGGTTTTTCCGCTGTCGCGGTATCCACCACTACGGTTGTTGTTGTGCTTGTCAGCGTAGCCATCCGCGACCATGTTGAATTCCTTGCGGTCCTTGTAGACGTGCATTCAACATTTTACTCGGCGGTCACGTGTGTGCCTAAGGTCGTCGCCATCATTGGAGTAGGTACAGTTTTTCACCGAGTCTTCTCCGTCCGCCCACCGATCTGCGAGCTCCATCAGGTGGTCGATTGTCTTGGACTTCGAGCGGCCTAGATCCTCCCTGGCCTCTATATAGCGAACACCACCATTGAACGCGTCGATTGCGCGGTCCTCCGAGATATTTTCTGCGGAGTTCTTGATGATGGACCACCATTGGATGTATGAGCGCAGTGACTCGCCAGACCTTTGGTGGCAGCCTCTTAGCTCTTTGATTGACGCGGGCCTTTTATAAGTACCCTTGAAGTTGCGCATGAATCTATAGAACAGCTCTTCCCTACTGCAAATTGATCCGCGCGAGAGATTGTTAAGCCATGCGCGGGCGGCGCCTTGTAGCTGTAGCTGTAGGCATTGCATTATCGTGCTTGAGCTTCCGCCGTGTAGCCTGGTGGAGGATATGTGATCCTCTAGCCAGATTTTAGGGTCCTGTAGGCCGTCAAATTTCGGGTTCTCTGATGGGAGTTTGAACCCCTTAGGCATTCGCTTCTGCCTGATGGCCCTACTGAAGCATCTAGCGTCACAGAGCTCCACCTCGTCATCTTCTGAGTCAGTCGAACGAGCGCGTCTCGCCCGCATCTTACCGACCTCGCGCTGCGTGATGTCATCACGCGCATCGTAGTCACGGTCGTGCCGCCGTGAGCGACCTTGCCGTGACAGGTCATGGCTGTCGTCGCTAGAGGAGTATGAGTAGTAGTATTTTCCGGAGTTTTGCCTTTCTTTGGCTCCGGTGTCGGCTCCTAGACGAGGGCAGCCTTGACTAGCCCCCGGCTTGCGATCGTAGATTGATGCATGGCAGCTCGCGGATCTTCAGCTGGTGGTTGGTTGTTGAGGAGGTACATGGTGGCCGCTGTCACAGCTGCTTGCGGTGTCTTCAGGAGCACATTGCCCCACGTATCCACCGTCATAGAGCCGAAGTTGAGGACTTTCGCGGCTTCTTTGTGTTCCTTATTGGTGAGGTGGGCCAGTCGAGATCAACGTTTGGCGGCCACATAGTCGTTGCCCTTGGAAGAGGATCCTCTCAAGGAGGAAAGCTGAGCTCGTCGAAGGCTCGCTGCTTTTCTGCGCTCGTCGAGTTGCGCGACTACTTGCTGCTGGCGCTTGAACTCCTCGTTGAGCAGCTAGTGGTAGCCCATCATCATCTGTTGTGATGTGCCTAGGGGGAGAGGATTACCCCGCAAAGCCTCGCAGCAGCGGGCCCACTCGTTGTAGTTGAGCTTGATCAGCATGCGCTCCTCGGCGTGGCCATTCGCCGTGAGGTTCGGGTTTCTGTCTGTTCCGCTGTTGACGGGTGCGCCATTGGTGGGCGCGCTGTTGGCGGGCGCGCTGTTGGTGGGGGCGTCCTTGGTGGGGCCATCGTTCTCGCCGTTGGACGGACTAGTGCCGGTGTTGCCGTGATTGACACCGGTGTCGCCTGTGTTGATGACGGCGCACATGAAGTGATTGGGGGAAGATGTTGCTCCCACAACTCTCAGGTCCGGAGCCGTAGGCTCCATCCTCTGTGGCCAGGTCACCCAGATCGGATCTGCGACTGTTGTCGTTGTCCGTACCCTGAACTGTTGTCGGGGCGTTGAGCTCGCTCAGGGTGCCGATTGGTGGCGAAAACCACGATGCTGGAGCAATCGCGGGAGCCACCGGCTGATCAGGAAGGCGAAGTGTGCCTAGCTGACCAACTTGGAAGCGTAAGATCCCAATCGCCAAGACGATTCCGTTGCCAACAGATTCAAAAGCCAGACGAGTGGCTGTCATGTGGACGGTGAAGTCGAAAGCGCCGAAGAACTGGCGAATCTCCGCTGTTACAGAGTTGTAGATCGCGGTTGACGGGGCCGAAGAAGCCGCGACATGAGCACTCCCAATTCCCACAGACGGTGCCAATTGACAAGGGTTTAACTCGTCAATGCCCATTGTTATGGACTTGGGTTTTGGAGAAGGAGGGAGCATTGGAGGCATCAATTGACTAGTAAACAAGCACACAGGGATGCAAGATTTACCCAGGTTCGGGCCTCGTAGAGGTCCCTACTCCTGCTTGTTTGTACTTGGAATTATCGAGGGAGTCGAATGTTACAGGGGTGCGCAGATGCAATCTGGCGATGGTTGTGGAAATTAGGGTTGTGATTGTCCTCCTCGCTGCCCCCTCCTAGCCTTTATATAGATAGGCTAGGTCTCAGGTAGCAGGCCGAGTCACTTATAGATTAGGGTTTGTCCCTTTAAACTTTCTATCTTAAGCTTCGTCTTGCGGTGCAAGCAATCGGAGTCTCCGTGGGTCACTCGAATCCTGTATTGGGCCCGGGTAACGCCGTGGGCTTCCATCATATCTGGGCCGTATATTCCAAGCTCGAGTACCTGTAGGGTATACCCACATCAACAACCAACCGCCGAAAGTCTTAATATGTTCATCGCTAATCCAATAGTCAGGCTTCCCCGAGTTGTTGGAGCGTACAATATTCTTGTGTGCCATGATATACCGAGACACCAAGGTGGAACTTTACAGAACTGTGTAGTGTGCTTTAGTGAGAGAATGCCCGTCCATACATATCCTTGATTTCTTTCCTAGAGTGCCTTTTCCACTCAGTCTACCCTCATGCCGTGATTTAGGAACACTTATGGGATTAAGGTCAGGAATAAAGTCAACACAAAACTCAATGACCTCCTCTGTTCCATATCCCTTGCAGATGCTTCCTTCTGGCCTAGCACGGTTATGGACATATTTCTTTAAGAGTCCCATGAACCTCTCAAAAGGGAACATATTGTGTAGAAATATATGACCGAGAATGTTAATCTCTTCTACTAGGTGAACTAGGAGGTGCATCATAATATTGAAGAAGGATCGTGGGAACACCATCTCGAAGCTGACAAGACATCGAACCACATCTATCTGTAACCTTGGTAGACTAGCTAGATTGATTACCTTCTGAGAACTTGCATTGAGGAATAAACATAGCTTCACAATGGGTACTCGAACATTTTCCGGCAGAAGACCCCTCAATGCAACTGGGTCATACGCACGTGACAGTCATGAGACTTCAGGTTTTGAAATTTTTTCTCTGCCATATTTATTATTCCCTTTATATTCGACAAGAAGCCAAATGGGACCTTGATACTGTAAAGGACTTCAAAAAATATTTCCTTCTCTTATTTGGTAAGAGCGTAGCTGGCAGTACCTTAAAATAGCTCTGGATGCTTGTCGTCTCGGTCTTTCATACGTTGCTAGTCCTGCCGTGCTTCCGGTGTATCTTTATCCTTTCCATACACGCCCAATAATCGTAGCAGCATCAAGCAAAGATTATTTGCCAGGTGCATCACGTCAATTGTAGAGCGGACCTCTAGGACTTTCCAATAGGGTAGCTCACAAAATATAGATTTCTTCTTCCACATGGGTGCATGTCCGCCATCGTACTTCGGAACAGATTGCCTATCAGGTCCCTTTCTAAAGATTACTTTTAAATCCTTCACCATATCAAATACATCATCACCAGTATGACGTATAGGCTTACTCCGGTTATCTGCCTCACCATTGAAATGCTTACCTTTCTTTTTTAGGGAGTGCGTGGGCGAAAGAAAATGACGATTCTCCGGGGACACATTCTTCTTATATTTATTGAAATATATACTTTCAGTCTCACCTAAACAGTACGTGCGTGCATTGTATCCCTTATTTGTCTATCCTGAAATGTTACTAAGAGCAGGCCAATCATTGATTGTTATGAACATCAATGCTCTTAGGCCAAATTCCTCCTATTTATGCTCATCCCACGCACATACACCTTGTTTGTGCCACAACCGTAGGAGTTCTTCAACTAATGGCCTTAGGTACACATCAATGTCATTGTCGGGTTGATTCGGGCCTCGGATGAGCACTGTCATCATAATGAACTTTCGCTTCATACACAACCGAGGAAGGTTATAGATACATCGAGTCACAGGCCAGGTGCTATGACTGCAGCTCTGCTCCCCAAAAGGATTCATTCCATCTGTACTTAGACCAAATCATAAGTTCCTCGTGTCACCTGCAAAGTACGGGAACTCTCTCTTGATTTTTCTCCACTACGACCCGTCAGTGGGGTGTCTCAATATTTTGTCTTTCTTACGGTCTTGCATGTGCCATCATAACAACTTGGCATGCTCTTTTTTTTAGAACAAAACTTTCAACCGTGGTATTAAAGGAGCATACCACGTCACCTTGGCAGGAATCCTCTTCTTGGGGCCCTCGCCCTCAACATCACCATGGTCATCTCACCTGATCTTATACCACAATGCAGTGCATACGGGGCATACATCCAAATTGTCGTACTCCTCACTGTAGTAGAGGATGCATTCATTAATGCATACATGTATCTTCTGTACCTCTAATCCTAGAGGGCAGACAACCTTCGTTTCTTTGTATGTACTTGAGGGCATTTCGTTATCCTTTGGAAGCAGCTTTTTTATTATTTTCAGCAACTTTTCAAATCCTTTGTCAGTCACACCGGTCTCTGCCTTCCATTGTAACAATTCCAGTGTGCTACCCAGCTTTTTGTGACCATCTTTGCAATTTGGGTACAACAATTTGTTGTGGTCCTCTAACATCTGCTCGAACTCCAACCTCTCCCTTTCACTTTCGCATTCTCCCTTTGCATCAACAATGGCCCGACCAAGATCATCATCGGGCTCATATGATGCCCGTTCTTCAGCTTCTTCTTCATCATTGTCTTCCATTGTAGTACCATCATATTCAGGGAACATAGATCGGTAGTTGTCATCGTTGTTCTCTTCTTCATCGCCGTCTTCCATCATAACCCCTCTTTCCGTGCTTGGTCCAACAATTATTGCCTATCATGAAACTGGACCGAAACAGGTGGTCGTGAAGGACTCTTGAGGAAGGGAATTCCTTATGATTCCGACAAACACCACATGGACAAGACATAAAACCATTCCGCTTGTGCCTCGGCCACAAGGAGAAAATAATGCACGCCTTTAATGAACTCGCCAGAGAGTCGGTCAGCATACATCCATTGCCGGCTCATCAACATTGTATAATTAAGTACATCAAACGGAATCATGATTCTAAAATTAGTATTGGTCCAAAAAAGAAAAATTAAAGCACACAACTAGGACTAAAGATATGACGAACCTTTAGTCCCGGTTGGAGGCACTGATACCTTCGATCCGGATTACAGATGAAGTATAGCTTCTTTTTCCCTAGTAGACCTAGGTTTATCGAATCCTCGGGAAGCAAAGTGTAGTGAAGTTCCTTTAACAGACCTTTGGAAGTTTTAGAATTCCTTTTATGTTTTTACCGGACCAAGAGTTTGCATCTTTTTGTTGTTGTCGACACTACTAGAGAAAGGCTTATGGATAGATTATATATCAGTGGAGCATGTTTTTGAATATGCTCCACTGATAATTATCAGTGGCGCATTTAAAAATATGCTCCACTAATATTTTGCTTAACCAATGGCACACATCGACAAAAATGCGCCACTGATAATGTGGGCCCGACACCCCAGAGGGTTGTGGACCAAATATCAATGGCGCATATGACCAAATGAGCCATTGATATATCCACTCCAAGGGCGCATATTCCACAAAATGCGCCATTGATAATTTGTGGGCCCCACCTGGATCCCACCACTCAGAAAGGTGACAGGATTATCAATAGCACATATTAGAGATGCACCACTGATATTTTGTTTTTTCCAATGGCGCATGTTGAAAAATATGCGCCACCGATAAATTCATGTGTATGGATATATATTGAAGTTCATGTGACTAATATTTTTTAAATATAGATTTTTTCCACTAATATTTTTTAAATATACCTTTATTTAAAATAAATGGACTTGCAAATGGATGTCCTTGTTTTAAATAGATTTGTGACTATTAAACTTATTACTATTTGTTACAAAATATACTAGATAGCATTAAAAAATATTAATGAAAGGTATTAAAATATTAAAAAAATATTAATGACAAGTATTTTGGAACATATTAAAAAATATTAATGTTAAACTTAATTACTTCCACAAATATTTTGGAACATATTTTGTAAAATAAAACAAAATAATTGTGGGAGAGCCAGGTTGCTCCAGCAACAACAGATGCAGCACAACATTGACCACTACGGTAAGCTTGTGTAGTTGACACAAATGAGAGCAACCTTATTTTTGACTAAGTGCAGAAATATCCGTGCAGAAATACCGTGCCGGCCTCCCTCCCTAGCCTTTTTTCTTGCTCTACCGCCACTCGTTTCTTGCCTCGCTATGCCCGCCTCTCGCCTCGCTCGGCCGCCGCTAGCCTCGCTCCACCGCCACCCCCGGCCCCATAGCTCGACACTGTAGCCCCTCCACCGTGTCGCCAGTCAAATCCCCTCGCCGACGCTGCCTCCAATGCCAATCGCGCGCGAATCCTAGAGGCCCAGGCGTCCGCGACGAACCCTAGCGCCACCGCTCCCGCTCGTGTGGCACCGGTCGCCCGGCAATCACAGCGGCGCGGTAGGCTTGTTCGCAGGCGCATGCGTGCGTGCATATCGCGTGCGGCTCCGTCGATCTCGCCTTCCCGCGTCACTAGGGTGGCTGAGGCGAAGATGCGAGCCACGGAGGGCCTTCGCCCGCCTCACGCATCACGGAGATGGTGGCCATGGGAGTGCGGCCAGTGTGCTGGTGCACCCTGGGCACATGCGCAGCTCCACACCACCGCCGGCGACCTCGACAATGATGTGAAGGTGAGGACCCCCTGTTTCAGTTTTCTACTGGTTCAAGAATTAGTTCGCTGTGGACAGGCCAAAGTCTGGAATTCTAATTTCAGATTTCCTCTGCTAAGATCTCAAAATCTGTAGAGAATTTTAGTTGGGTGCAGTATTTTAGCTTGAGAAGTTGGTGGCTGTCTGTGATCTTGAGTTTATGGATCGATGATGACCGTCTACATGTTTTCTGAGCTACAACTCCATACAGCCTTATCTGTCAGCTAGCTAGTTTCTTTACATGGGCTATATGTTATAATTATTTAGCTTAGGTTTCCTCTTGTGTTGCGCTACTCCCTTGGTAGATTTATGAAGTAACGGAAGTTATGTTATTCTTTGTTTTCCTCTTTGACATTCACACATAACACAACCTTTTGTTAGATGTTACACAGTCAGCAAATCGACCCCCTCTTCTTGTGAAGTCTCATACAATTTGCAGAAAGTGCTAATTGAAAGAAGCAACATACTGCAGCGGATGTGCTCTTTCATTTTTCCTGCTTGGGTATAGTTTTGTCCATCAATATTTTTCTCTATTTGGTTTGTGATGTAAGGAGTAGCATGCGTATCTAATATGTCAATTAATCCGTCAGATTTCTGATAAGCTTCATGTGCACGTGCTCAGTGATTCTTTTAAATTAAGACGAGGCTCCATCTGCTTCCGCTACTAAATTCCAAGCCACTACTCCAGGTGTGTTTCCATCCTTAAATAACATGATGTAAACTTTCCTTCCCAAGAAAGATACACAACGCTACAAATTAAAATTTTAGAATCAAAATGATTGTAGTGAAAATATTTTATATGCACTCTAGGAACCAATGGATTTGAAAGATATTAAGAATTCACTTCTTTCCACTATGCTTAGAGAACACTAATTGGCCTAAAACATCACTTCGAGGCGGCGAACAACAACAAGACAACTAACTACATTTGCTTTTTCACTCCATGAGATGAGCCGGTGCATTGGACCTATAGATGATAGAACTGAGCTGGCTTCATTTTGCATAGAGTGTAAATAATCCAGATGCCAAGATCTGCTGTCTTTTAGTATTTTGTTTATCCCTTTGCTTTTAAATGATGGTTGTTCTATATTGTCATGCTAGTGGCTACATTATAGCCTTTCTTCTAAGATTTATTTCCCTGTTTAAGACTTAAGTGTTAATTTTAACTACTTTGGTATGCCCTGGTATACTAGCCTTGTGTTCGTTGATGTAACTGATGTTAGCTCTACTCACAATGTGTCATTATTCATGCATTCCAGGTCCCACTTTGGTTAGGAAAATTAGGCACATGTAAAGAACTGACGCAGGTTTTTATAAGATGGTAGTACATTTAGGTATTTTAGATCTAATTTACCTGGCACAATGTGCTTCCATAAATATTTATGCAACTGAGCCTCCTTTTGTGGATGTTGAGAACAACATTGCAAAATATACTATCAAATGCCCAATATAAGTTTGTACTATTATCTGGTTTAACTATTTGGTTGTGATCTACTTTTGCTACCGAGGTTCCGAGAGTTTGCTTAGAATTAGTGATTAAGTGGTTCGTTCCATATATATGTTTGATACATTGCAAATGTATCTATAATTTTTGATGTTCCATACTAGGTTTTATCCACTTTCTTGTGTTTTGTTCCAACTTTGGAGTACTTTTCATATGATTTCTTGGACTAACCTATTAACAAGAGCCACAATGCCAGCTGCCTATTTTCTGCTGTTTTTGGTTCCAGGAAAGTCAGAAAATGAATATTCTCGGAATTGGACGGGACAAAAGCCAAAGTGCCTATTTTTCTAGAAGGGATCAAGTGCCAGAATACGAGACGGAGAAGGGCCAG
Organism: Avena eriantha; assembly: GCA_910589775.1. Lineage (NCBI taxonomy): Eukaryota > Viridiplantae > Streptophyta > Magnoliopsida > Poales > Poaceae > Avena > Avena eriantha. The sequence goes on along the minus strand of OU342745.1, from coordinate 94,388,905 downwards.
GGGCCGGCCACACCACCTGGCCGCGCGGCCAGGCTGGGCCCGCGCCAGGGGGTGGTGTGGTGGCTCCCGGCACCCCCTCGGCCTCTCCTTCCGCCTATATATTGCCCTCGAGACGAAAACCCTAAGTACCCGATCAAAAATCCACGAAAGAGTCTGTAGCCGCCGTCATCTCCATCCCTAGATTGGGAGGGATCTGAAGCTCTTCCCAGCACCCTGCCGGAGAGGGGAATTCACCCTAGAGGCCTCCTTCATCACCATACAAACCTCCGGTGTGATGCGTGAGTAGTTCATCCTTGGACTACGGATCCATGTAGTAGCTAGATGGCTGGTTCTCCTCCTTTGTGCTTTCATGTTTAGATCTTGTGAGCTCCGTTTATGATCAAGATCATCTACTTGTAATTTATACATGTTGTGTTTGCGGGGATCCGATGGATATTGAGATGTTATTTTAGATTGATTATTGATTTGTCTTTGTTATTTGTGATCTTGCATGCTTTTCGTTGTTAGTAGCTATCTAGGCCAAGTAGATACTAGCAACTCCAAGAGTTAGTATTTATGCTCGATAGTGGGTTCATGCCTCTGGTAATCTGGGGAAGTGATAGAAATCTCTAAGGTACTAGATGTGATGTTGCTACTAGGGAGAAAACAACAATCCTTTGTTCATAGAACAATTGTATTGTTTACTTTACACGCAGTTCATAAAGCAATAATCTGTTGCTTGCAACTTAATACTGGAGGGGGATCGGATGATAACCAGAAGGTGGATTATTAGTCATAGATGCAGTTGGATGGCGGTCTATGTATTATGTTGTAATGCCCAATCAAGTCTCAAAGGAGTCAAGATGATTAGTATATGCATGTATTGCTTTCTCGGTGTTTGTCAATTGCGCCGCTGTAATTTGTTCACCCAGCATGTTATCTATCTTAAGGAGAGCCACCTCTAGTGAACTATGGATTCTGGTCCTTGTCTTTACATACAATCTACAATCTTTTACTGCTTTGTGTTTACTTTATGCAAACTTTTACTTCTTTCCATTCGATACGTTTAATCCTTTGTTTTCCACAAAACACGGTGAGATTGACAACCTCATCGCAAGTTGGGGACAAAGTTTTATGGTTGTGTTGTGCAGGTCTCCACGTTGCTATTAGCATCGGTAGTGTGCCCTGCCAAAGCTCAGCTAGTAACACCTTTGGGGTGTTTCCTTGCTCCTACTGGTTCGATTAAACCTTGGTTGCATAACTGAGGGAAAACTTACTGCTGTGCTCATCGTACCTTCCTCTTGGGGTTCCCAACGAGCTCTACGTCGAACGCCGAGCACATCAAGATTTTCTGGCGCCGGTTCCGGGGAGTTAAGGACATCTTCATAAGGGGAGTCCCTCATAACCAATCTCATTACTTTGTTGTTTTTGTTTTGCTTAGTTTTCTTTTTGCTTTGTTTGCTTGTTTTCTTTATCAAAAACACAAAAAATAGTTTTACAAGTTTGCTTTCCTATTTGAAAAACCAAAAAAAAATGACTACTCTTGAAAACACTAAGTTGTGTGACTTCACTAGCACCAACAACAATGATTTTATGACCACACCTATTGCTCCACCTGTGGCTGAAAATACTTTCTTTGAGATAAAACCTGCTTTACTCAATCTTGTTATGAGAGAGAAATTTTTTGGTATTGGTAATGAAGATGCTGCTTCCCATCTAAATAACTTTGTTGAACTTTGTGAGATGCAAAAGCATAGGGATATAGATGGTGATATTATTAAACTGAAATTGTTTCATTTCTCTTTGAGAGGAAAAGCTAAAGAATGGTTGAATTCCTTAACTAGGAATAGTATTGATTCTCGGACTAAGTGCAAAGATGCTTTTATTGGAAAATACTATCCTCCTGCTAAGATTATATCCATGAGAAGTGAAATAATGAAGTTTAAACAACTTGATAATGAGCATGTTGCTCAAGCTTGGGAAAGAATGAAATCTTTGGTAAAGAATTGTCCCACTCATGGACTGACTGCTTGGATGATCATCCAAACTTTTTATGCAGGATTGAACTATTCTTCAAGGAACCTATTGGATTCAGCTGCTGGGGGTACCTTTATGACCATCACTTTGCGTGCTGCAAAAAAACTTCTGGACAATATGATGGTTAATTATTCTGAATGGCATATTGAGAGAGATCCACAAGGTAAGAAGGTAAATTCTTTTGAGGAAACCTCCTCCTTGAGTGATAAAATTGATATTATTATGTCTATGCTTGTTAATGGGAAAGCCCATATTGATCCAAATAATGTTCCTTTAGCCTCTTTGATTGCTCAAGAAGAGCAAGTTGATGTGAACTTCATAAGAAATAACAACTTTGGCAACAATGCTTATGGTAATAATGCTTATAGGAACAATTTTGGCAACAACAATTATAAGCCATATCCTCCCAACAATGGTAATGCTTATGGAAATTCTTACAACAATAATAAGAGTGCTCCCTCTGAACTTTAAGTTATGCTTAAAGAGTTTATTAGTAAACAAACCGCTTTCAATAAAACTATTGAGGAAAAACTCTCTAATGCTGAAAGGAATATAGCATCTTTGGCTGAAGCTCAATCTACTTTGAATAAAATGGCTGCTAAACCTGAAACTAGTGAGAATCCCTTTGCAGCTACTAATGCCATACAAATAAGAATTGATGAAAAATGTTAGACTATTAGCTGCATTACATGCTAAGTGGGAAAGAGAAGATGAAATTGCTAGAAACATTAGTGTTTCTATTATCACCACCACTAGTGTTGAGGCTAGTAATAGTTCTACTACTTTAGATGATAAAGTTGATTTTGATCTTGATGGTTGCAATATCTCTTTAGTTATTAAGTTCCTACAAAAGCTTGCTAAAAGTCCTAATGCTAGTGCTATGAACATGGATTTTACAAAACACATTACCGATGCTCTCATAAAGATTAAAGAAGAAAAGATGAAAAATAAAGCTTCTATTCCTATAAAACAAGAGGATGGTTGGGAACCCATCATTAATATGAAAGTGAATGACTTTGATTTCAAAGCTTTGTGTGATCTTGATAGTAGTGTTTCTATTATAACTAGAAGGATTTATGATATGCTTGATTTGCCTCCTCTTGAAGATTGTTATTTGAATGTCCCACTTGATTCTAATGCTAAAAAGAAACTCATGGAGACTCTTAATGATGTTCTTATTATGGTTAATGATTCCTATGTGCTCGTTGATTTCAATGTTTTGGATGTTGAATACAATGCTTCTTGTCTTATTACTTTGGGAAGACCTTTTCTTAGAACTGTTGGTGCCATCATTGATATGAAATAAGGCACCATTAAATATCAACTCCCACTCAAGAAAGGTATAGAACACTTCCCTAAAAAGAGAGAAAAGATTTCTTTTGCTTCTCCTATAAAAACAAAATTTGGTCTTAATGCTTCTTCATTTGAGAACACTTGATTCTTTCTTTGCTTCTTATGCCTAACTTAAATGCGTTGAAGAAAATTACTTATTGGAAGATAACCTAAAATTTTTAAATGAGTATTGGAAGTTATTACCTCTGTAATAACCTCTCCTTATCCTTTTTATTTTCTTTTTGTGCCAAGAGTAACCTCTAATGAGAGAGAAGTAATGATTGGGAAAGTTGCTGTCTCGAAACAGATTTTTTTGCTTCACCGTAAAAATTCGTGAGCGAGCTCTATATGTCGGATTGAGCTACAATTTTTCGTGCTTCTGCCCCAGGTTCCTATCTAACTTTCGTTAGTACAACATGTTTTGATTTGAGCAACATAAGGTCTTCGAAAAAAATCGTCTTTACCTGCTGGTCTGTTTTGGCAGATTTCTGCCATTTTTCTGCATTTGCTTCTTGTTGGTTTCTTCTTGAGTTCATTTGGGGAATTGAGATTTTTGAGGGAAGTGCTACAGTATCTAGTGTTCTAATGTAAGTTTATTTGATGTGAGAACTGAACCTTGAGACTTATTTATCTTGAGTGCACTAATGTTGCTAATGAGATTGTGTGAAGTTTTGTATGAAGGAAAAAATTCAGGTGTATGGAAGGAATGAGTAATGAGATGACGGGTGGACTAAAGCTCAAGCTTGGGGATGCCACGCGTGTCACCCCAAGAAACATCCAAGAAGTACAAGCGTCAAAGCTTGGGGATGCCCAAGGCATCCCCTTCTTCATCAATAAAAATCCCAGGTTTCTTCCAAACGCTTCATTTTTATTGTTTCATGCACAGTTGTGTTTTTCTTGGAGCATATTCTTTTTCGTTTTCGTTTTGGTTTCGTTTGCCTTGGTTTGCTTAGTTTGCTGAATAAATTAGTTGGACCCCCTCTTTCTTACGTTGGTTTGCAAATAGTTTGGTTTGGTTTGGAAAAGAGTAGGAAAATTCATACTTATGTGGTAAAAAGAGCTTGTTTTTGACCGTGGCCTATGCTTTGTCATGCCATGTTTGATATTGTTTTGGCTTTATGCTTAGTATTATTTGCTGTAGCATGACTTGTTATAAACAATTGAGATTGCTTAATGTGCCTTGGATGAATCATGCGTTGTTTTAGCATATTAAAGCATAGTATAGTGGTATTCTCCTTTGATGCTTTATTTGGGTTGACTTGGCACATGCTCACACCATGTTATGACTATCCAAAATCACCATAGCCTTTATGATCCTTTAGTTTTCAACTTGAAGTGTCACTTTATGCTTTGATCAATGATGTTTTGTCGCTCTGCATGATTATGGCCATTATTGCTCTCTTAGTTTGTCGCTCCCAGTCTTTTGCTAGCCTCCACATCAAAGTATGAGTTCCACTCATGCATCCAACTCCCTAAACCAAGTTATTCCAAAAGAGTCCGCCATACCTACCTACTATCTTATGCTATTCCAAGTATATTCATGCTTTTGTTTACCTTCCACTTGTTATGAGAAAACTAGTGATTAAAGCTCTCACGAACTTGATGGCACACTTTACTTTTTGCCTCTAATAAACTTGAACCATTGTGTCTTCTATGTTGTATATGCTTGCACTTATTTGTTGGGAATTAGCAGAACCATGATTTCATGGGGAACACTTTCAACATTGCAGTTGGTACTTGTACCTAGTTGATATCATGCTCTTTTGTATATGGATGTCGTCGGTGTGAAATGAAAGGGGAGCTTGTAAGTCCATGGAGTTATGTATATGTGTTAGAGAAACGCCTGGGCCGCTGGTCTAATCCATGCTGACATGGTGGAAACCTGCAGCGTAACCATAATGAGCTATCTATGAAGCATTCTTCTTATAAAAAAAGAATCCTATATTGAGAAAAAAAAGAGAAAAAGAAAAAAAAAGATACTATGAAAAGAGGAAAGAGAGAAAAAAGCACCATATTCCCATGGTAAATAAGAAGAATGCTGAGATGCTCGTTGTCTGCTTGCCTTGTCATTTTGATATGGGGATACTTCCGTATCATCGGGCAAGGGGTACCCCGTTGGCGGTTCTCTATGATACACATATACTTATGATGGCAAGAACTTACCGGTGACTAAACTTGAGTAGCATGAGGAGCGACCCTCGTATACAAGGGACATGAGATTTCTGACTTATACTTCGTTAGTTTGTTCACTTTAACCCTAATCACTTCAAGATGCTTATGATAGGGGCAATGAGAGCTGAAAGCTATAAGTACCATAATTTTTGGAAGCTCTTTATGAGACTTGAATCCCTACTTCCTTTTACAAAAGGCCTTTCTTCCACCATTATATTGAGTCTCCACCTTCTATCTTTATGCACCTACTTTGAGAGCATAGTGGCCATTCTTAGTTCTATGTGCATTGTCCCAAGACTAGTTGATTGATGCATAACTTGTTATTGCTTGTTTTAAACTATTGTATCTATTCACTCTTATGAACTTTGAAGGTGTCCTATGCATTTATATTTGCTACTCTATTAAGGGACAAGCTGAATACTATTATGCTATGTTTTCTTTATGTGAAACAAACAAACGTCTTGCAAAGCATTGTTATTCATGAATCTTTTTTTGTGCATTTTCATGTTGCATCATAGTTTCTTTGCTTACTGCTAGAAATTTGTCTTACATGTTATGATTGAAGTACTATGATCCCAGCTTTGAATGTTTTGCAAATACTTTGATCAAGTCTTTGCTGGTGCATGTCACCTAAAAAATTATTCTTTCTTTTTATCACTTACCTACTTGAGGACGAGCAGGAGTTAATCTTGGGGATGTTGATACATTGCAAATGTATCTATAATTTTTGATGTTCCATGCTTGGGTTTATCCACTTTCTTTTGTTTTGCTCCAACTTTGGAGTACTTTTCATATGATTTCTTGGACTAACCTATTAACAAGAGCCACAGTGCCAGCTGCCTGTTTTCTGCTATTTTTGGTTCCAGGAAAGTCAGAAAATGAATATTATCGGAATTGGATGGGACAAAAGCCAAAGTGCCTATTTTTCCGGAAGGGATCAAGTGCCAGAATACGAGACGGAGAAGGGCCAGGGGCCGGCCACACCACCTGGCCACACGGCCAGGCTGGGCCCGCGCCAGGGGGTGGTGTGGTGGCTCCCGGCACCCCCTCGGCCTCTCCTTCCGCCTATATATTGCCCTCGGGACAAAACCCTAATTACCCGATCAAAAATCCATGAAAGAATCTGTAGCCACCGTCATCTCCATCCGTAAATCGGGAGGGATCTGAAGCTCTTCCCGGCACCCTGCCGGAGAGGGGAATTCACCATGGAGGCCTTCTTCATTACCATGCAAGCCTCCGGTGTGATGCGTGAGTAGTTCCTCCTTGGACTACGGATCCATGTAGTAGCTGGATGGCTGGTTCTCTTCCTTTGTGCTTTCATGTTTAGATCTTGTGAGCTCCGTTCATGATCAAGATCATCTATTTGTAATTCATACATGTTGTGTTTGTGGGGATCCGATGGATATTGAGATGCTATTTCAGATTGATTATTGATTCTATCATGTCTTTGTTATTTATGATCTTTTATGCTTTCCGTTGTTAGTAGCTATCTTGGACAAGTAGATGCTAGAAACTCCAAGAGTTAGTATTTATGCTTGATAGTGGGTTCATGCCTCTGGTAATCTGGGGAAGTGACAGAAATCTCTAAGGTACTAGATGTGCTGTTGCTACTAGGGAGAAAACAACAATCCTTTGTTCATAGAACAATTGTATTGTTTACTTTACACGCAGTTTGTAAAGCAATAATTTGTTGTTTGCAACTTAATACTGGGGGGGGATCGGATGATAACCAGAAGGTGGATTATTAGTCATAGATGCAGTTGGATGGCGGTCTATGTATTATGTTGTAATGCCCAATCAAGTCTCAAAGGAGTCAAGATGATTAGTATATGCATGTATTGCTTTCTCGGTGTTTGTCAATTGCGCCGCTGTAATTTGTTCACCCAGCATGTTATCTATCTTAAGGAGAGCCACCTCTAGTGAACTATGGATCCCGGTCCTTGTCTTTACATACAATCTACAATCTTTTACTGCTTTGTGTTTACTCTCTGCAAACTTTTACTTCTTTCCATTCGATACGTTTAATCCTTTGTTTTCCGCAAAACACGGTGAGATTGACAACCTCATCGCAAGTTGGGGACAAAGTTCTGTCGTTGTGTTGTGCAGGTCTCCACGTTGCTACTAGCACCGGTAGTGTGCCCTGCCAAAGCTCAGCTAGTAACACCTTTGGGGTGTTTCCTTGCTCCTACTGGTTCGATTAAACCTTGGTTTCATAACTGAGGGAAAACTTACTGTTGTGCTAATCGTACCTTCTTCTTGGGGTTCCCAACGAGCTCTACGTCGAACGCTGAGCACATCAATGTTGTAGTGGCATAACTCTGAAAGTCAGGAATTCCAGAATCTAGCACTCTTTTGACATAATTAGTGATATTAGAAAATGTACAAAAAGTATTTAGGTTAGTGATCAGTGATAACTTCAAAAATTTATACTCAGTTGCCTCTACCATGGCGTTGTATATCTTTAGTTCATCGAATACTTTTACATTCAACTTTTTTCAATTGAATTTATGTTAAAATGGACGGGCGTGGCAACGCACGCCTTTATGGTCTAGTTTTATTTACAGACCTCCTGACTCGGACAAGTATGCAATTGGCTGCTTACCGATGCCCACATGCCAGTGATGGTGCCACAAGGTCCTGCCGTCCACGCCGATCCTGAGCCTGGCAGCTGACGATCCTCTCCTGTCCAACTATTAGGTTGCAAGATTCAGTCAAAAAAGAAGTGCTGAAAATTTCTTACGATGTGGTTATGTTCGTCGACAGCGCCATCATGCTCAGCATCTTCCAGCTGCAGCCGGCTCAGTTTAGGACCTGGCTAATGATGATGATCAACTTGTTGTAATGTGTAATGTATGAGATGATGATCAATTTGTTGTATGCAAGACTTGTATAATATTCGGACACTTGTCACTATGTTGGGTTCTAATTAATATGACGATGTATAATTCTATTTGTAATATTATCTATGTTTCTATACTGCTGTGTACCTGTATAAATACCTGTATATGTACCTGTATAAATACCTGAGAGCCCTGTATTCTGTATACCTATACGAAACATCAGTGGCGCATTCCAGTGGTGCATCTAATTTCAGTGGCGCATTTGGATATATGCCCCACTGGTAAAACATCAATGACGCATATTGAAGATGCGCCACTAGTTGTCCCACTATCAATGGCACATATTAGATATGCGCCATTCATAAATAATTACCAATGGCGCAACACTAGTGGCGCATCCCATATGCGCCACTAGTAGAAAAAAATATGCTCCATTGATAAGAAATTCTCTACTAGTGCGATGATGGAGAGAGAGGTCCTAGGGCATTCGGTTTCACATGTAGCTGTGCAAAACATCTGATGGGAATAAAAGATAGAAATAAAGTATGGATGTAATTGTTAGAGCAAGATAAATTATATGTGGGCAGTACATCCATATTTGCTATTGCCTCCACAACCTCTTATAGCAATAATCTACTAGTCTCATCCATAGAAGAAAGAGAACTAATGATATGCATAGTGATGTTATTGTTGATCCCAAGAAAATCCCTCACATATAGCCGTACTACCCTTTCTGTCACTGGGGTTCCCAACCTACAGATTAGTCATTACTCATACTCCCTATACCTGACTCAATCCTCGGGGTCTTGGGTACCTGACAAGTCCTTAGATTGAGGCAAGAGAGGATACAATAATCATCATGTCATACAAACTAATACATGATCCCATCTATGATAAATATCATGCACAAAAAGCTACATGTCTAGGCCGAAGCCCTTACCCCAAGGAGAATTACTCTCACATAGAGATGAGATCAAAGATCATAAACATTGTAGTAGAAATCATGAGATTGATAGTAAATAGTCTTATAATGTCACCAATCGAAGAAGCGGTCTACTATTACAAGTGGTGGAATATGGCTATGGTGGTGGAGAGATTAGATCTAAGTCTATCCATCCGGCGGCTCGTCGGTGTTGTGGATGGAGATTTGGGGGGTGGCTGATGGTTCGTGCGAGCGCCTGTTTCTCTTTGCCCGAGGCTTCTTTATATAGGGGTCCCTTCACGAAAGTTGTTCTGTTTGACCTAGCGGCGTCGATGGCAACTATATGGCCGAAATTATATGGCCGGAATTTTATTCCGGTCGTATAGTTGGTCGTTAAAGCGTCTGACTTTGACCCACAAGTCCAGGTTTCTTCTGGTTGTTGGAAATCTTGTATCTTTGACTTTAATGTAGTGATTCACATCATCAAACATCATTATCTATGCAGGAAAAAATAGAAAGAAAGTATTGCATACCCCTTTGAATATTAGGCATTATTGGCAGGGTTCAGAGAGATATTTCATCAAAAATGTGAATAATATCTAGTTTAAATGTGGATGTAGATGGTTACATTTCAGAGCCATAAACCTCCCCAATCTTAAACTTGATCGTCCCCGAGCAAGAAAACCAAAATCAAAAATGAACTCAACATTTAAACTAAAATAACGAGATGGTGATTTTACTCACGATTGGTAGTCTCATATTTCTCCACTTCATAAATCTCAAAAACTTTAGCATAGATAGAGTAATGGCAAGCATATCATATGGGTTTTATGCATCCTTATAGCTCACCAAATTATGGTTAACATGGATGATTCAAATGAGTAAACTTTATTCCATGTCATGTAATGAACACATAGGCTTGCCTTTGAACAATAAAGTATAATCATGTAAATTGAGAGTGTGAGAGTTGTCATCAAAAGCATATACACTAGAGTATCTCAATTCTCCCACATCAATAAATCAAGACTTTTCAAGCACTACTTTTCTATTCATTGTCCTTCAAGAATTTCAGTTTTTGAGTAATTGAGAGCATGCCAAAAAAATTTGTTTTAGTTTATCGGGCTGTGATGGACACTCATGGCATCACTATGGTTTTTGTTCCTTTTGCATAATGATTACTCATAATAGCCAGATGAGTGATTCCATCATGAACACAGCTACCCGAGAGTGAAGAATCTTACTCACTATAGCATTGCTGGTACATGTGTCCAATAAACTCATAGCCGAAATCTAGGAGTTTCCTCCATGAAGATCGTTTGTAGGCCAGCAAAGTTGTTGGCATCCCATGAAGTTTGACACGCCTAAAGCAATATCATTCTTATGATTAACAAGTCAAACTTTAGCATGCTCACAAAAACCGCTAAACATTAACTCAATCGAACAAATCATTTTAAAGAGAGCTATCAAGTCAATCAACATTTTCAGTGGTGTTGAGTGTCTCTAGAAATAAGCCTTCAAGACTAAACACTACAACACCCAAGCCTTCAATTGTGAGACTTTTTCTTATTACAATTGTTTAGCAATTTTTAGGCAAGACTTGATTTATTACGAGAGTTGGAAAAAAACGTACCCAACTAAATACCCATTCAAATGAAAATCTTACTATAATACAAGGACTCACTCCACCAATATAATATCTCAACATTTACTACTAACTAGCATGGGTTTCTCAAACTTCAAAAGTGGGGAGTCGTAAGGCATACCTCTCATGTTTGGTTCCACTTCTCTCTTCCTTTTTTATTTGTTACTTGGAAACTCGAAGTCGATCACTCTCCTATGAATACATGAGAACCTCGAGGCGGAATGAAAAGAAAGAGGGAAAATAAAGAAAAAGGGAGAAATCTTTTTGTTGTTTTTAAGAGAGGGAATTTAAAGAATAGAAAATTAGCGGCAAAGCTCGGCTAGAAAATCTCTAAAGAAAATTGAGATAACTAAAGATAAAGTTTTGGAGAAACCAACACAAGTGCTTATAAACTCGAATTAAAAACACAACCTCGAAATAAATAAAAGCAAATGAATGCCAAATAAAGATACATGAGGAAACTTCTCGAAGCTTAGGCTTTTGCAAGCCCTTTAAATCATTGTGATGGCGGGAAAAAGTCGGAACTCCAGTTCACAAATTGAGTTGAGAGGTTACTAGTTGATTGTCGGACATCCAGAGAGAGTCTATGCATCCTCTCCATAGTCCCTCCAAGTTCTTGGAAGTCTTGGTATGTAGCAAACCGGGTTGATGTCTGCTCCTCTTGATGCGGAACTTCTTGCTCCTCTTCTTGGTCCTCTCATTGGTCCTCATCCTCATCTAGAATCTCCTCCCCGGGTTGGTGTTGCTCAACTGCAAGTCATATAGCAAACGTCCTTCCTCGATATAGAAACAACCATTAGGCATAGGAGCGGGGTAGATACGACCAGCTCCAGCAATATGCAGGTAATAAACACCACCTCTCCTAGTGAGCATTCCGCAAGCCTTCAAAGTAGAGAAACCAGCACGTCACTCACCTAGACAGGTTGCAACTCACCTAGGTTGATGCCTAGGGCCGTGGCAAGCACGGTGATGACACCTCCACCTATGATTGGTCCTTGGCTTTGGGAGGATTGGTGCTCCAGGTAGTGCACAAGGATTGCGCTCAAGCTGAGCAACAAGTTGTAGTCTATGTAAGCAACTTTTGCGAGGACTAAGATGTCCTCCTCGTTGAGTCTTGTTGACATAGGTATGTTTACTCGGATGCTTATGATTCGCTACCCTATATTGGGTAAAAGGCTTACTGCCCATGAAGGTTTCAGATGACAGCCCAAGGAAGCAAACGACAAAGGTTTTGATTGTATTAGGAAAGAGACTATGAACCGACATTGTGTTGGTATTGTAATTACGTGTGTATGAAACCTATCCGCATATAGCTTTGAGACCCGGCCTATTATATATAGGGCGGGAGAAACCCAAGCGAGGGTACCGAAATCTCCTAGACAACTTGTAATAGTGTGATATCCCCAATATTCAGGCAACTTTGACTTCATTGTTTTCCTGACATCCGACGAAATCCCCAGCGTTCTCTTTTCCGTAAACCCTAAGTCCTTCACCATGGACATTGCCGAGGTTACCCTTCATCAATTGGTGCCGTCTGTGGGAAACCTGAACGCTGGAACCATGTATTCAGTAGACCGCTCTCCACCAAGCATCAACCCAACGAAAGCAGATCCACGCCCACCCACCCCTATATTGGTACGCGCTGATTTCAACGGTGGATCCAATCTGATCATCGGAAGTTTTCACTTCCAAGTAGACGACCCACAAGAATCGCACCCTTCGGCCCTGATGACATCAGAACCGTCGGTGGAAAAAACTACACCTACGGAGGTACCAGTATATTCCGTGGGATCCTCCATGGACATCACAGCACAGATCAAAGCAGACGAAGAAAGCGAGCAAATCAAGATGGATCTGGGGGACCTTGATGGTCTTTACGACAATCGCTCCTTTGGATCAGATCCACAGTTAACCCCACCACGCGAAGGAAGCCCAGCAAATTTGGAACCCGAAGAAAGCAGCAAAAGCATTGACTTCGGAATTCGAATGGTATAAATCTACCTAGAACACAAACTGATGGACCTCACTAGCTGACCTGACAGTGTCTCCCTCGGTACAGACGATGACGTCACCAGTCCATATATCACTCAGCACCAAGTATGTGTGATCATCGGAGACGCCTCGACCTAGTAAGACTCCAATGGTAATGCAATTTTTAATCCCGATGATATTCTTTCAAGCCATAATGCAGGAAGTCACGACAACGAAGGAAGCCGAGGAAACGGGGGAGACCCAATAGTCAACCGTGTAAATCGAGAAGAAGAACAACCGTGCGCACCCGAGAGGCAAACTCTCAGCTTACCAGCGAGTGCATGGGAGAAGGCAAGGGAAGCAAATTCGGGTGCGGTTCCAATGACAACAGACGCCACTCACGAAGATCTATTGGCATACCAATATCTTCTTCATTGCAAAAAGAGAGACCTAGTCAGGATGCAGAGGCAACTCGACAAAAGGAAAAGGTTAGCCGATGAATCTAGCCTACGACGAGCACAGTTAAGCTCCACTCAAGGATCAAGGAGTGTAATAGGAGTAGCATCGCTAAGGAGAGGAATGTCTAGGTTGCTGGATATCCCCGAAGAAGAGAGGAGCGGACTAATCCGAGACCTTGATCTGTCATTCATGTCCATAGACCAAGCTGGAAATATCAAGGCAAAAATAGCCTAGGCAGCCATTGTGGCTGCACAAACATATCTAATTACAACACAGCCTGCACCCGACGTTCCTCGCGCGGCCCTTCACCGCTCGGCCCTGATGAATCTCAGCATGGTAGGAGAATCTCTCGTGCAAGCAGATAAAGGAATCACGCAGCAACCCGACAACTCCCCGCACCGTCGCAGCAACCCTTGACAAGGAGGTCATACCCGACGATCACGATCGCCACATTGGGTCCACTTTTCAGAATCAGAACCGTAAAATGACGCATGAAACGATATCACCCAGTGAAGGATCGACCGATCAAGAGCAGAACGCATCACCCGAAGATACCATGACGGTGAAAGCGAGGAAGAGAAAGAACTATGCGGAGCCAGTTGCTTTACCCGACGGGTTTGCAAGACTCCGATAGCAAAAGATTTTAAGTTACCCCAAGATCGTAAAAAGTATGATAGCCTCCAAGAACCTGAAGCCTAGCTGGTAGATTATCCGGCAACCGTCAGGTTATAGGGCAGATCCAAAGCTACTGCAATGCTAAGCTTGCAGCTGCACCTAACCAGCGCGCCACATTCTTGGCTAAAACAACTACCCAAAGATTCTATCAGCAGTTGGAACGATCTTGAGGACAAATTTATCAGGAACTTCTAGTCCACATTCAAGCGACCCGCGTCTCTGGAGCAATTGCGGGCCTGCAAGCAAAAGCCAGGAGAATCAATACGGGATTTCGTCCAACGGTGGAACATCATAAAAAATTTGGCTAAAGCAACATCTGACAAAAGAGCAATCGACGCCTTCAACGATGGACTTCGTTGACAGGATTTTATTGAAGAACTAGGACGAACCAAGACAAAAACAATTTCATAGTTGATGGACATAGCCAATCGTTGGGCTGATGGAGAGGACGCAGTACACAACAAAAGAGCCCGCTCACCCGAATAGGACAGGGACATGCGCAATAATGATCGGAGACGACGAACCAATGATGGGTACCATACACCAAGTTACATTGCAGCAAGTTTCTCTAGAGGGGACAACCGACAAAGCGATGATTACAATAGCGGATACCGTGGCAACATGGACAGTATCAGTGGAGGCCCGTCGCAACAACGATACCAGCCAACGAATCGAGACCCACCTATGTCAGCAGGAAAAATGTTGGAAGGACCCTGCAATATGCATTGCTACTTCGACTCGAATAGGGAAAAGGCGATCAAATCATCTCCTAAAGGACTGCCGAACATTCTTTAAAATGCGAACTATGCAACGCAAGGGCAACCAAAGCAGCAAATCGAGGCTACGCTACCGCACCTAGAGCTTTGGCCATCGGCGTGCCACCGCCACCACAGGGACATCCGCCAACAGGGCAGCCGCAAAGCACAACACACCAAGACGACGAATATCCTAGGTCGAAAGGAGCAATGTCAATGATCTAGAAGGGACCACCCTCTAACAGAACATAGAAGTTGATCACTAGGCAAGTAAACCTGGCAGTAACAAAGCCACCTCCTACACCATAGTACCTCCATTGGTAAGAACAAGAAATTACCTTCAGCAGAGCTGATCATCCATTACGAGTCCCTCGACCAGGCCAGTTAGCACTAATAGTAGAAGCGCAAATCGGCGGCTTCAAAATAAGCAAGGTTTTCTTGGATGCAGGAAGCAGCATCAACCTGATTTACGCCAAAACTCTACGGGCTATGAATTGGTCAGTGACGAATCTAGTATCTATAGACACAACTTTCCATGGGATTGTTCCAGGAAAAGCCGAAATTCCATTGGGCAAAGTCCATCTCAACGTAGTCTTCGGGTCAAAGAATAACTTCAGACGGGAAAAGCTAGAATTCGAAGTCATGGACTAGCCATCTCAGTACCACGCGATCCTGGGACGACTAGCTTTCGCTAGGTTTATGCCAGTACCTCACTACGCATATCTAGTGCTAAAAATGACATCCCCCAATGGGGTCATAACAGTCAAAGGAAGCTTCAGTTGCGCGGACAACTACGATCGGGAATTCAACAAAATCTCGGAATCTTTCGGGATGGAGATAGAACTTAGACAGCTGAAAATAGCGGATGAGGAGTCGCTACATGAAGGGCACACCCATAAAAAGCAAACATCGGAAGAGCAAGCACACAACGGTCTCGTAAAAGCAACCTATGCGGCCTCCAATATAGGTCCCGCATAGGAAGACCCACTGATCAACAAGATGAGAGCACCACAACACAGAGCATGATGAAGAACCCCAAGAACAGAAACTGAAGTTCCTAAAGAAAATCTTCACTTAGACGCACTTTATATTCAATAAAAGGCCAATAGCCAGGCGATCATGCCCTTGCAATGTATTTCCATCCATGCTTATCAATAAATAAAGAAAGTATTTCACGAGATACAAATTTCTATGGCAAACAAACATTAGTTCGTCGGGTCCTCAACAAGAGAGAGCATCATACAATCAAAATCTCGTATAAAACATACAAACTTTTTGATAAATATAAGAAAGACGTAGACAATGTTTTCGTTTATGATGTATAAAGATGCATAAGCAAGCAGTCAGATATCAAAATTAACAAAAAAATCCTCATCTGCTTCTAAGCATCTTTGCACAATCCTAATGGCGGGTCTACGAGTAGCGGCGTAATGAGGCAGCATATAAACAAGGGCGCCATCCGAAAGGGGAGGCAGACCCGAAGATAGAACCTCCAGATCTAACATCGGATGATGCACATGTACCCATGAGAGTGCGAGCTTGGTACCCACCACAAGTTGAAGCTTCACGTAATGATGAATCCTTTCACCTTGTCAAAACTTTGCAATTAAATCCGCCAAGGTCTGATGCTGAGGATCCCGAGAAACATGGCATTATAAACAATGGTCAGGGATCTGCGGTAGCACTCGACAAATTGCTCCAACTCTGACAAGCAATCTTGAAGCAACGCCATAGTATAGGCACGGCGATGATCAGTCCAAAAATATGATTCGGAACTTCGGGAGGCAGACACAAGAGCTTGCATTCAGTTGTGCATACGTTGGGTTTCCTCCCTCTCGCACAATCGAATGCCTACAAGCCAGGGAGAAAATATTAACTTCCCGCAAGCCAGAAAAAGCAACCAAAGAAGAAAACTGACACAACAGCTTTTCACTTGCTCTGGAGATTTCCTCAAAAAAAGCCTCGTGGTTGAGGGCCTAGCGTGTCTTTGATTGGGAAACATCCACCATCGATTGAACAACCCGAAGTTTTCCTTCAAGTTTTTTCACATGTTCTATCTTTTCAGCGTACAACGGCGGATCCACCGTACGCACAATGGCGGTACTGTCTGTGCCCACCACAGATGAGGACGGGATTGCATCCGACAACTACACGGATCCAGAAGGAGCCAAAGATTCATTCGCAATCTGGCAAGACATGAAGGATATGAATGTTCAACATACAAAGACAAATTCATACACACATATTCAACAGTTTCTTTCTTGTAAAAAGGAAGCAAAAGGCAGCTGGATAAGTTAAAGGTTCATTACAATGACGGCAAGGAGGATACAATGAAACTAAAAAACAAAGCCTATGAAGTTGTGTCCTTCAAAGACAGACTAGCACTAGCTGAAGGGGCACTAGTTACAGGAGCAGTAGGAGCAGCCGAAGAAGGAGCGCCCGTTGCAGAAGGGGCGGCCAGTTTCTCCGAGCCTGAGCCCAGGCCTAAAAGCAGCCAAGAAAACTTTATGGCTCTCTTAACATAAGGCTTCATGTCAAGTGCTTGGCCATTAGGGGTGACAGGGATAGAGGAGCTAACCTTCTCCCAATCGACCTTCTCAACGTGCGCCATCGCTAGTGCCATCGAAGTTTTGGCACCACTCTTCAACTGTGTTAAGCTATAACCAACGAGGGGGCTAGGATCAGCACCGATGATAGTTTCAAGATCATTTAGGTTGTTCAGCACCTCCTTGGTTGGAAATATTTCAGCGTGACGGCTTTTGAAGGCACGGCGGGAGCGGACAAGAAGGTTGCACCCACGAACACTGTTGGCCTCCAAGGTGCTAACAACATCCGACAAAGGACCAATCTTCTTTTCTTCATGCAGCGTCAGGTTCTGGCCAATCAATTCTGAAAATAAAAGAAGAGGGAAAGGATTGATGACCAAAGGGAAAAAATGAAATAAAGCCACGCAAGAGAAAAAACTTACGGGTCAAAGAGGCATTAAGGGCCTCCAAGCGCTGCCGAAGATTTTCATCTCGAATAGCGGCTTGCTTGGCCACTTCTTCTGCATCAGTTCTCACCTTCTACTTGGCCTCCTCCAAAGCCTCATCAGTTGCCCAAAGTTTGACCACAAGATCATCGGCACGCCTCATCTCGAATAACTCCGGATTCCTTGGCAGCAGTTGCGCGAATAAATCATGAAAAAATGAAGAAGAAAAATTCACAAAGAGATTCTGAAGATGAACAGAACATACCCTTCAGCTCTTCGGCTTCATCATGGTTTTTTATAAAGCAAGAGGCCATATCGACCATCTCGTGCATCAAAGATTGAAGAAGAACATCACATCAAAGGATATTAGGGCAAAATAAAAGAGGGTACGGACTGAAAAATTATGAAATATAGAGTGACTTACATCTTTCATATCCACATCAATAGGCTTTTCCGATATCACCACCCCTTTACCCGTCGTTTTCTTCCTTTTTTTCGGCGGTGGCTTTGATGAAGTGGCAGCATCTTTCTAGATAATCTTCTCCATAGAAGACATGAGCTTTTCCTTTGGCTCCGTCAACAGTGGAGGAGATTTCTTTGCAGAGCAGCCCATAGATGTGCAAAGAGGAGATGCGGGAGGATCTTCATCATCATCACTGCAAGAGAAAAGAACAAAACAATTGGGAAAAGCATCAGTAGTCGAACTGCCCGATAAACCAGTAAAGAAGCAGCCAAACACTTACAAAGACACATCATGCGCAAAGCGTAACAAATTCATCTGGGCAGAAGAAACCGAGACTAGAGCAGCATCGAGGGGTTTGGAATCAGTGGAGTCATCTGAGTCTTTGACCCTTTCCACAACATAGGGGCGCTTCCTCTTTTCACCAGCACGCTCCACGTGAAAATCTTCGGAGCGAGCCGACGGAAGAGATTGCATATTTGATAAAGAATCAGATGCAGATAAATCCATCTCCTCATCTGCGGCGGTCCCAGTCACAGGGAGATCGTCTGATGCAGAAGGATGGATAGGGGGCTCATAGCTTCCAGGGAGAGGAGGAAGTGATAGAGCTCAGGTGATCAAAGTACTACACAAGCAGAAGACATGGAAAAGCGTCAGTCATTCATAGAGTAAAAGTGCATCCACAAATAAAAGAAAGAAAAGATGAAGGCAAAGGAAATTTACCTCGGGGAGCCGGTTTTTCTTGCGATAAGGCTCCACAACACAACTGGATGGAACCGGGATTTTCTTGGTAAGGGTGGTGAAGTTTCAAATCCTCTTCTCATATACCTTGAGGGTACGGTCTTCCGAGGAAATCCTCATTGGGTCCTTCTTCCCGGTATAGGCCCACATGCCAGAAAGCTGGGCTTGAAGTGGCTAGACGCGGATCCGAAAAAAATATGCCAGGATCAGGAGACCCGACAATTCTTTGCCAACTTCGTGCCACAGTTTCGAAATGCGATCAATATAGGGCTGGATTTCAACTATTTCTTCGACAGGAGGACGTTGATCCCAGGAGTCAAGTTTGCGGCAAGGTTTCTTAGGATCAAAGGGGGCTAAACCGAAAGACTGGCCTTCAAGTGTATGATCCTTGATATAAAACCACTTAGACTTCTAGCCTTGGACAGACTCAGTGATCTTAAAATCAATGTAATCCACGACAGAGCAAACAGAGAAAATGGTGCCACCAACATCATGGACAATGGTATCAGTGGTGTTACAGTGAACATAAAATAAATACTTCCACAGGCCCCAATGGGGATGAATCCCGAGAAAGCACTCACAGAGAGTGATGAAACAAGCAACATGCCGAATAGAGTTAGGCGTGAGCTGATACAGCTGCATGCCATAAACAAAAAGAAGACCACGAAGAAATTCGTGGACAGGAAGAGAAAGGTTGCAGAAAAGGAAGGAAAGGAACATTACTCTCCAGCCAGGCTCGGGGATAGGGACAACTTTGTCTACAGGAAGCTTGAAGGTACCCTCTGCTAGATGGCCGGAGCTCCGTGCCTCGTGGAGATCGCGCACCAAGCACTTGGTAGGAGCCCATCTGGCGGCCCTCTTCCTGGTGGCCTTCACGGCAGTAGTGGAAGTCCTAGCTTTGCTTTTGCCTATGGCGGCAAAATAGGAACACGAGCACAGAGCAGGAGTTTGCAAGGGGCAAGAGTGCAAGGAAGAAGATGGAGCAGGGGAAGGTGAGGTAAAACAGTAAAACACATCTCCTTTCCCTTATAAAGAGCAAAGGCGTGAGGTCCGAACCGTTTGATGCAAAATCGAACCGGCAGAAGATTAGACGGTGGTGACACATGTTACAAGGATTCCGTAAAGGAAAAATCGAAAGAAGTTATGGCCACGATAAAAACGGAGGACAACGCGTGACGCCTTGATTTTCGCGTGGAGAGGGGACGTGTAGTAAAAAATCTCCGCTGAATACGCTATCACACATCATCATTACTATCGCATGGCCCATGTTCGACACATCCAGTCAGGACGTGTCTTTTGAAAATCAACAGCATAAGATACGTCATCACTGACATCGCAGCGGAGGCATTGCAGAAATTACAGCTCACTATAAGAAATATGACCCGAAGAAATTAAAATTGGAGTCGAAGAAATTCCTCTAGGAAAAGATTTGAGACTACAATCGAATACAATATTACGACTATAGCCTTGGGGGCTACTCCTATTGGGAGCATTGGTCATGCACCCAACAAAAAATACAGAAGCACTGGCACCATAAACCTAAGTTTTCGAGCCTATGTTCTGATACATATATCCAAACATAGCCTCGGGGGCTACTCCTATCAGTAGCGCTGGCGTGCACCTGATAAAGAAGGACAAAGGAAAAATTCATCAATAGATACTCCTATCGGGAGCAGTTACAAAAAAAATTCTTCAGGCGCTACAAATCAAAAAACTCTCGGATCACACCTGACGCGAGAAAAATCCGGATGCCATGTTCATAAACATGAACGTAAGACCCTAGGATTCGTTCTGTGTGGCCTGGTAATTGCACAAGAATGCGCTCTGCCAGTAAAATATCTTTATCAACGATACAATGAAAAATCCCGACGGACGCGTTGGGTACCCGATAAAAATAGAAACTGGAATTCAGTATTCGATAAGACCTCAGCGGCTCGAACTAAATTACGCTAGTAGCAAATTCCGGATTCGAGCCTAGGGACTTGAATTTGATGTAGGACAACCTTGTTTTAGCCGGATATAGGTATGATTACTCAGATGCTTATGATTTGCTACCCTATATTGGGTAAAAGACTTACGGCCCATGAAGGTTTCAGATGACAACCTAAGGAAGCAACCGACAAAGGTTTTGATTGTATTAGGAAAGAGACTATGAATCGCATGTATGAAACCTATCCGACAAAGGTTTTGCTATTGTAATTACACGTGTATGAAACCTATCCACATACATCTTTGTGACCCAACCTATTATATATAGGACGGGAGAAGCCCAAGCGAGGGTACTGAAATCTCCTAGACAACTTGTATTAGTGCAATTTCCCCAATATTCATGCGACTTTGACTTCATTGTTTTCCGGACATCTGACGAAATCCTCAGCGTTTTCTTTTCCGCAAACCCTAAGTCCTTCACCATGGACATTGCCGAGGTTACCCTTCGTCACTTGTGAACTCATTTCTTGCCCGCAAGGTGTTAGCAATAACATAGAACAAATAGCGAATTGCGAGATGTTGAATATTCTTCCCCTTGCTCACTCTAGAAGTGAAGCTCATTCCATTATAATATTGTTCAGGCGAAGGACTTATGCCAGTAAAGGATGTATGTAAGGCATTAACATCATTGTTTGGGAAATTAAAACATGCGCACCATTCATCTAGTGTTAAAGTGTAGTTGTTGTTCATAAGTCGGAAATAAATTGTTTCCTCTCCTTGCCATAGTTTAACAGTGCATTGCAACGAACTTAGGAATTCAATGGTTAACCGGTGATAAGTAGGCACATAATTGTACACAAAGTTTTGCAGGCAAGCTCTATTGCAAAGTAAATTTAAGTCATCAGAAATACCGAGTTGGTTCAATATAATGGGGCAAGCCCACTTGGTGGTCTTCACTTCGCGGTTCTTGATCTTGTTGAAGCGTTTGCGTTGGAGCTCATTCCTGAACCATATCCCCATGCATTCTTGAGTGGCAGCCCGAGAAGCGCTAGCGGTCACACGAGCATGAGTTTGGATCCTTTTGTTCATCATCTAAAACAATAAAGGAATACAAAAATAAAACTTTTTGATCCAACAATAATAATTATAACATGTTCCTCATCATATCACACTAAAGAGTCCTCTCCAAATAATAATCTAGGCAAGAGAATCATGGCAATTAGTTCATAGTACGTCTTACCCTAGATTTATAATGACAATAGATAGCTATTGAATTTGCAAAAAGTAACTGGAGGATCAGAGAACAAACATATCGTAGATCAGGTGAAGATCTCTTGAGGTTTTGAGAGAGTTTGGAGATAGAAGAAAGAAAAAGGATTGAAGTTTTGGAGTTGGAGGTACCTTCCCGTGCGATTTTGTGGTCGGACGCAACTATACGGGCGCAACTATACGGCCGAAACAATGTGTTCCCACCGTAGAGTTGGCCTTTTGTCAATTTTTTAGGGTTTCCTCCTGGCAGCATAGCTATACGGCCAGAACTATACGGCCAGAACAATTTATTCCCGCCATATAGTTGGTCATCAAATTGTCTGTACCTGGGAAAGAAT
Organism: Avena eriantha; assembly: GCA_910589775.1. NCBI lineage: Eukaryota > Viridiplantae > Streptophyta > Magnoliopsida > Poales > Poaceae > Avena > Avena eriantha. The sequence continues at coordinate 94,366,413 of OU342745.1, read as the reverse complement.
TTTTACAAAGGCATCGATATCTATTCGACCAGAGCTATACGGTTGGAATTTTTATTCCCGCCGTATAGTTGGTCGTTAAACCGTCAGTATGTGGAAAAAGAATTCGTACAAAAGCACCGATATCTATACAACTGGAGCTATACAACCGGAATTTTTATTCTCGCCGTATAGTTGGTCATTAAGCCGTCAGTACATATGAAAGCAAAATTGTCGATGGCAAAAATATCTATACGACCATATTTTTATTCCCGCCGTATAGTTGGTCGTTAAACTCTCTGTGTCCATAATTTTTTTTCCGTTTCTTCGAGAATTACTTCTTACACTGAAACTTAGCAAAATACCTTATTTTTGATAGAAAATTGACAGTTAAAATTATCGACCAACAACAGCATTATAAAGCAGAATTTTAAGTACTACTAAACTTCTTCTCCTCAAATGGAGATTTCTAGCACTCTTTATTAAACATAAACTTAAACAAAAACTTAAAACATAACTCAAACCTTTATTTAACATGGGTTGCCTCCAATGGAGCGCTCTTTTATGGTCAAAAGCTTGACCTTGACGTTACTCATTTGGGCCAGATGAGTAGAACACCCATTCCAAAGTAGTTGGCCTTCAAAGTGATGGCCTCCTTCTCGTCATGTTTGGCTTTATTTTTCCTAGGGAAATGGATAACAAAAGGATCCCACGAAGGCAATTGCAGCTTCACGTTCCCTTCATGGAGATTAATTAAGCCTTTATTGTTCTTAAGAAAGGGCGGCCTAGTATAATAGGAGCAATAGCATCTTCAGGCATGTCAACAATAACAAAGTCAATTAGAGCAGGACAACCTTTAATGTAAACTAAAATGTTCTCCTTAATTCCTACAGCTTGTTTATAGGTAGAATCTACAAGATTTAGTTTTAGTTCGGTGATTTCAAAAGAACCAAGATTTCGCTTGCTAAAAAGACTCTTTGGGATTGTTGAGACACTTGGACCTAGATCACAAAGTGCAGCTATCTCACTGGTCCCAATCTTAATTTTAATCGTGGGCTCAAATATATCATCTAGTTTAACAGGTAATTTTTCAGTGATTTTCTTGTATTCCTCTTCAAGCTCGCGTACCTTTATCGCTACTTGATCGACAAAATGTTGATACATGGCTTCATCGTTACCTTCACTCACCGGAATTTTGATGTTGATCCTCTTTACAAGATCTTCAATGGTGTAGCTTGGTGAAGGGGCGGTACTATAATCGATATCTTCAGGCTCCTCCCTTTTGATCCTCATCATTTTGAGTTCTTCAACACGGTTGGGCTCAGCTTTACTTGTAAATTTAGCTAGAATGGGAGTTTGACTCTCGGTTTTCTTACCTAGTTATGCCTCAACAATCCTCGTCCTTTCTTGGAGGGCTTGCAAATCATTCCTCAAAAAAATAGCTTGGTTAGATAATTTACCAAGCATAGCATCATGGTTCTCTGTTATTTTAATAAGAATATTGTTTTGTTCATTTTGTGAGTCTATAAAACACTTTAGTGTTTCTTGGAGATTACCATTACTAGCTCCCATATTATTATTAGAGTTACCTGCAGGATTAGAGTAATATTTCTGAAAATTAGATTTTAATTTTTCTTCTAAGCTATGAAGTCTATTTCTTCAATATTAGTTTCAGGAATAGCTCTTACCTGGGTTTCCTTACCTTTTACGGCTAATATGAGCTCATCCAAATTAGTATTGAGTTCTTCATTTTCTTGTGGTGAGATAGAGTTCACATTCTTTGTGTTTGATCTTTCTACATGCCATTGGGCATGGTTGTCTTGCATATTATCTAGCAGGTGCTTTTCTTCGGTAATATGTTTACCCATGAATATTCCTCCAACTGCAGTATCAAGCATAGAATAAATGGAGGATTAACCAATCTTCCATCCCATGGCAGGTGCTTTTATTAAGCATTCTTTCATCCTCTCCCATGCAAGCGCTAGTGGCTCACGCTCTTCCTGTCTGAAACCAGTAATATTAGACCTTACTTGCATAGTCTTTGCAGGTGGGAAACATTTAGTCATAAATAAAGAAGTACATCACACCCATGATGTAATAGTATTTTTAGGCAAAGCTAGCAACCATTCTTTTTCTTAAATATGTTTTTGACTGCATCAGGAAACTTATGTTTTTGGGTTTTCTTAAATTGAAACTTATGATAACAATAAAAACAAAAAAATTAAAGACTAACTATTTTTTTTGGGTTTTCAAATAAAGTCACAAAGCAAACTAAAAATTAAAAACAAGAATTAAAACTAGCAAGGTTCCTACTAACCTCACCAGGATATCTATCGCTTCCCCGGCAACGGCGCCAGAAAAAGGGTTGATACCTTCAATCCAGATTACGGATGTAGTATAGCTTCTTTTTCCCTAGTAGACCTAGGTTTATCGAATCCCTGGGAAGCAAAGCGTAGTGAAGTTACTTTAACAGACCTTTGAGAGTTTTAGAATTTCTTTTGTGTTTTTATCGGACCAAGAGTTCACATCTTTTTGTTGTTGTCGATGGTGGAGAGAGAGTGCCTAGGGCGTTCGGTTTCACTTGTAGTTGTGCAAAACATCTGATGGGAATAAAAGATAGAAATAAAGTATGCATGTAATTGTTAGAGAAAGATAAATTATATGTGGGCAGTGCATCCACAGTTGCTATTGCCTCCGCAACCGCTTATAGCAATAACCTACTAGTCTCATCCATAGAAGAAAGAGAACTAATGATATGCATAGTGATGTCACCGTTGTCCCAAGTAAATCCCTCACATACAGCCGTACAACCCTTTCTGTCACTAGGGTTCCCAACCTACAGATTAGTCATTACTCATATTCCCTATACCTGGCTCAATCCTTAGGGTCTTGGGTACCAGATAAGTCCTTAGATTGAGGCAAGAGAGGATACAATAATCATCATGTCATACAAACTAATACATGATCCCATCTGACATTGGTATACCCTACAGGTACTCGAGTTTGGCAGATACGGTCTAGATACGCAGATGCCCACGGTGTTGTCAAGGCCCAATACAGATTTCGGGTGACCCACGGAGACTCCGATTGCTTGCAACGCAAGAAGAAGATTAAGATAGAAAGTTCAAAGGGACGAACCCTAATCTGTAACCGACTCGACCTGCTACCCGAGACCTAGCCTATCTATATAAAGGCTAGGAGGGGGCGACGAGGAGGACAATCACAACCCTAGTTTCCACAACCATTGCCAGATTGCATCTGCGCACCCCTGTAACTTTCGACTCCCTCGATAATTCCAAGAGCAGACAAGTAGGAGTAGGGACCTCTACGAGGCCTGAACCTGGGTAAACCTTGCGTCCCTGTGTGCTTGTTTGCTAGTCGATTGATGCCTCCAGCGCTCCCTCCTTCTCCAAAATCCAAGTCCATAACAATGGGCATTGACGAGTTAAACCCTCGTCAATTGGCGCCATCTATGGGAACTGGGAGTGTTGATGTTGCGGCTTCTTCGGCCCCATCAACCGCGATCTACAACTCCAAAACAGCGGAGATTCGCCAGCTCTTCGGTGCTTTCAACTTCACCGTCCACACGCCGGCCACTCGCCCGGCTTTCGAGTCCATGGGCAATGGGATCGCTCTGGCGATCGGGAGCTTCCGCTTCTAGGTCTGTCAACTGGGCACGCTTCGCATGCCCGACCAACCGACGACACCCGTGATTGCTCCAGCATCGTGGTTCCTACCACCAATCGGCACCCTCAGCGAACTCAACGCCCTGGCAATAGTTAGGAGCACGGACAGCAATAGCAGTCGTGGATCTGATCTAGGTGGCCTGGCCACAGAAGATGGATCCTACGGCTCCTTGTGGGAGCAACAGCTTCCCCAATCACTTCATGTGCATCGTCATCAACGCAGGCAACACCGGCGTCAATCGCGAAAACGTTGGCACGAGCACTGGACCGGCCAACGGTGGTATACCAGTCGCAAACGGTGGCCCCACCAACGGTGTGCCCACCAATAATGGGACGGGAGGAGAACCACACCTCACGGAGAATGAGAACACCAGAGAGCGCATGCTAATTAGGCTCAACGACAACGAGTGGGCCTGTTGTCGAGAAGCTCTATGGGGCAATCCTCTACCCCCTAACTCATCGCAAGACATGCTGATGGGCTACCATTGGCTGCTAAAGGAAGAATTCAAATGCCAGCAGCAGGTAATCGCGCAACTCGAGGCATGCAGAAAGGCGGCGGATGAGTCGAGCCTTCGGCGAGCTCAGCTCTCCTCCCATGGAAGATCCTCCTCCAAAGGCAACGAGTACCTGGCCAACAAAAGACGATCTCGACTGGCCCACCTCACCGACCAGGAGCGTGTAGAAGCCGCAAAAGTCCTCGACTTAGGCTCTATGACGGTGGATACGCGGGGCAACATGCTCCAAAAGATGCCACAAGCTGTGGTGGCAGCGGCTACCATGTACCTCCTCAACAACCAGCCACCGGCTGGAGATCCGCAAGCAGCCATGCACCGATCTAAGATCGCGGGCTTGGGGCTAATCGAGTCCGCCCTCGACAAAGAGCCAACACCAGAGCCGAAGAAAATCAACGCCCTGGCCAAAAGCTACTCCTCGCCCTCGTCCAATGATGATAGCCATGACCTGTCTCGACATCATCGCTCACGGTGGCATGATCACGACTACGATGCGCGTGATGACATCACGTAGCGCAAAATCGACAAAATGCACACAAGACATGCTCGTTCGACTGACTCGGAGGATGATGAAGTAGAGCTCTGCAGCGCTAGATGCTTCAGTAGAGCCATCAGGCAAAAGCGAATGCCTAAAGGGTTCAAACTTCCATCGGAGAACCCGGAATTTGATGGCCTACAGGACCCGAATATTTCGCTAGAGGATCACATCTCCTCCGTCAGGCTGCACGGCGGGAGTCGAAGGACGGCCATGCAATGCCTGCACCTACAGCTGCAGGGCACCGCTCGCGCATGGCTCAACAATCTCCTCCGTGGATCCATTCGCAGCTGGGAAGAGTTAGTCTACAACTTCGTGGCAACTTCAAGGGCACTTACAAAAGGCCCGCATCAATTGAAGAACTGAGAGGCTGTCACCAGAGATCTAGTGAGTCGCTGCTCTCATATATCCAGAGATGGTCTATCATCAAGAACTCCACAGAAGACATCTCCGAGGATCGCGCAATCAATGTGTTCAACGGCGGCGTACGCCGCAGAGAGCTCAGGGAGGAGCTAGGCCGCTCGAAGCCCAAAACAATTGACCACCTAATGGAAATCACGAATCGGTGGGCCGATGGCGAGGACTCGGTGAAAAACCATGCCTTCTCCGACGATGACGAGGACCTTGAGCGCAGACGCGACCGCCGAGGGAAACGTCGAATGAGCAGATACGAGGACCACAACGAAGTCGACATGATCGCAGTCGGCTACGCCGACAAACGCGATGACAATCGCAACAGTTGATATCACAGCAGTGGATACCGTGACAGCAGGAAAACCACGCAGGTGTGGCAATGCCGCATTCACGAAGAGGCACCCGCAACATCCATCCAGGACAAACTGTCCAGACCATGCAACATGCACTTCTACATCGACAAGCACAACGGCAAGAAAAAGTCCAGCCACCTCCTAAAGGACTGTCGCAAGTTCCTCAAGCTCTACGAAGGCCTGGCCCAGATGAATCGCAATGCGATCAACCAGGGCTACGGAGCTGTTGTAGGCACTATGGCACATGGAGGTCCTCCACCACTGCCCGGACCACGACCACCTGCGGCTGCACCATCCCACAAGCATGGAGGCGAGGCATACTCCCGACAACTGGGGAACATAGGGATGATCCAAAAGGGTTGCCCCTCAAATCGAGCACAGAAGGCAATCACTCGCCAAGTCAATTTGAAAAAAGGAACCACCCGCGTCAAGTACCTCGTCCGGGCCACTGTCCCCTGGTACTCGAGGCGCAGATCGGCTGGTTCGAGATGAGTCGCGTCTTCATGGATGGCGGAAGCAGCATTAACCTCATGTTCGTGAGTACCTTGCGAGCAATGCGGATCCCACTAACATGCCTAGAAGTCTCAGATACGACGTTCCACGATATCGTCCCAGGGAAGGGAGTGTACCCCCTAGGCAAGATCAACCTCGACGTCATCTTTGGCACGCTGCATAATTTTTGGTCAGAGCGCATCCACTTTGAAGTCGTTGACTGGCCTTCACAGTACCACTGCATCCTCGAACGTGTCGCGTTCGCGAGGTTCATGGCGGTTCCTCACTACACCTATCTGCAGATGAAGATGCCAGGCCGAAACGGCGTCATCACAATCAACGGAAGCTTCGAGAGGTCTGACAGCTGTGACAGGGAATTCACTAAAATCTCCAGTCCTTCGGCATGCAAGAGGAACTCGCAAAACTGAGGAAGTCGACAGACAATAGTCTGCCTCCCTTGAGCAGGCCAAGTTCACCCTACCTGTCCTTCGACTCATCGGTGCACACAAACAAAGTACAGGTCCACCCAACCGACCCGACCAAGACGACCCTCATCGCCAACAACTTGAGTTCCACATAGGAACTCGCGCTCATCGAATTCCTCCGTGAGCACTGGGAAATCTTCATCCGGTGTCCACCGGACATGCCAGGGGTTCCCAGGGAATTCACCGAGCACTCACTCAACGTGAATCCAGACGCAAGGCCAGTCAAGCAGACGATACGACGACTGTCTGAACCAAGAGAAAAAGTAGTTGGTATGGAGATCAACAGACTCCTCGATGCAAATTTCATACGCGAGATCAAGGAAAGCACTTGGCTCACCAACATAGTGTTGGTGCCTAAAAAAGACACGGATATCCTACGGATGTGCGTGGACTTCACCTCCTTGAATAAGCACTACCCAAAGGATCACTTCATGTTGCCACAAATCGATCAGATAATCGAGTCCACTACGGGATGCGAGAGCCTCTGCTTCCTCGACGCCTACTCAGGCTACAACCAAATTCGAATGAAAGAGGAAGACCAGGAGAAAACGACGTTCACAACACCCTTTGGTGTGTTCTGCTACAACACGATGCCTTTCAGGCTAAAAAACGCCGGAGCCACCTACAGTGATGCATGCAGGCCTTCCTCAAGAACCAACTTGGTCGCAATACCCAAGTATACGTCAACGACATCGTCATCAAAACCAAAGAGGAGGCCACATTAATCGACGATCTCCGCGAGACCTTCGATAACCTCGAGCGCTATCGGATCAAGCTCAATCCAGACAAATACGCCTTCTGCGTACCATCTGGGCAATTACTCGGGTATCTCATCTCTGCGAGGGGGATCGAAGCAAACCCAAAGAAAATAAAGGCCATACTGGCCATGGAGAAGCCGAAGAACGTAAAAGGCGTCTAGCAGCTGGCTGGGCGAATCACGGCGCTTAGTCGACTCATCAGTCGAATTGGCGAAAAGGCACTACCGTTCTACCAACTCCTGCAAAGCTGACAAGTTCGAGTGGACAGACGAGGCACAAGAAGCATTCGAAGACCTCAAGCGTCTACTATCCACCTCGCCAGTACTGTGACGCCTCGCGAATAGGAGCCACTACTGCTCTACATCTCCGCCACCAACCAGGTGGTCAGCCCTGTGCTCGTGGTGGAGCGAGCCGAAGAAAATAAAGTCCACGGGGTTCAGCTCCCAATATACTACCTCAGCAAGGTGCTCACGCCAACAAAGCAGCAGTACCCGCACTACCAGAAATTGGCATACGGTGTCTTCATGATGGCTAGGCGACTGCGTCACTACTTTTAGGAGCACTCAATCGTGGTGGTAAACGATGCCCTACTCGGGTATATACTCAATAATCCTGACGCCACCGGATGAGTCGCGCTCTAGGGCATAGAGCTGTCGCCATGCGACATCACATACGAGAAGCGCAACACGATCAAGTCGCAAGTTCCCCCGGACTTCCTCGCGCACTGGATGGAGAACTAGCTCCCCGACAAACCAGACATGTCCTATCTCTGGGCAATGCACTTCGATGGGTCCAAGCGAAAGGACGGAGCTGGCGCAGGTGTCATACTGACATCACCCGAAGGAGACAAGATGAAGTATGTTCTGCGAATGCAGTTCACAGCCTCCAACTGCAAAGCTGAATACGAAGCCTTAATCCATGGAATGCGGATAGAGAAAGCCTGCGGCACGAAGAGGCTCATCATATACTGCGACTCCAAGCTGGTGGTCAACCAAACGATGCACGAGTGCGACGCACTGAGCGACAACATGATCGCCTATCGTACCCTCTACGACACACTCGCGGGGGACTTCGACGACTCCAAGCTACGACATGTTCACCATGAAAGCAACGAAGAGGTGGACATACTTGCCAACATCGGCTCCACCTGTGCCCCCATACCACCTGGGGTATTCCTCGAGCGCATCTACGAGCGCTCCATCAAGCCCAAGGCTCTAGAGAAGAAAGCAAGCACGTGAACGGACTCGGGGACTACACCACCTAACGAGCCAATGGCATTCGATGACACGGATCTTGGTACAGGACTCGAAGGCCCAAAGGTCATGATAACGGAGCCATCTTGGACACAGTCGTACATCACATATCTTCTTAGCAAGAGGCTGCCAAATCACCCGACTGATGCGCGACACATCGCGCGACGATCCAAGGCATTCGCCCTCATCAACGTCGAACAGTACAAACGCAGCATCACAGGGGTACTTCAAAGGTGCGTATCCAACATGGATGGAAGGGTTGTCCTCCTCAATATACATGAAGGCACTTGCGAACACCATGCTGGCAGTCGTGCCCTCGTCGCTAAAGCTCTGCAGGCTGGATTCTATTGGCCCACGGCCATGCGCGACGCCAAGGACATTGTCCAGCGCTGCAACGCTTGCTAGCGATTTGCGGACAAACCACATGCACCTGGCGTGGAACTCAGGCCAATACCATTGGGTTGGCCTTTTGCACAGTGGGGACTCGACATGGTCGGCAAGCTCCCAAAGTCCTCGTGAGGGTATGTCTACCTCTTAGTCGCGGTCGACAAATTCACCAAGTGGATCGAGGCCATGCCGGTGACGAATCAATCAGGAGCCAGCGCCATCAAGTTTTTTTTGAGTCTATCGTCTACCATTTTGGAGTGCCACATAGCATCATCACAGACAATGGGACGAACTTCACCTCCAAGGAGTTCTAGGAGTTCTGCAAAAATTTGGGAATCAACATTAGCTACACCTCGGTGGCTCACCCTCAGACCAACGGTCAAGTCAAAAAGGCCAACGGCCTCGTCTGCGGCAGAATCAAGAAGCGACTCCTTCGGCCACTCGAACAAGCCGCTGGATGCTGACCAGACAAACTGCAATCCATACTTTGGAGCTTATGCACAACTCCAAACAGTGCCACGAGCTACACTCCGTTCTTCATGGTGCACGATGCTGAAGCGGTGCTACCCGCAGAAGTGCGCTACAAAGCCCCGCGAGTGGTTGCTTACAGCGAGCAGGAGTTAACTCTCGCACTTGAAGACTCTATCAACCTCCTCGACGAGGCACGCGAGATTGCCGCGGAGAGGTCAACGATCTATCTGCAGAACCTCCGCAACTACCACAGCAGAAGGCTACGCCCCAGATCCTTCGTCGAAGGAGATCTAGTCATGCGACTGAAGCAGCAAGGGCACCTCAAACTCGAGTCCCCTTGGGAAGGACCTTATGTGATTACTGAAGTAATCCTAGGTGGCGTCTATCGCCTCAAAGACCTAGCAAGCGGAGTGGCATACTCCAACCCCTGGAACATCGTGCAGCTGCTTCATTTCTACCCCTAGTCGTTTTTACATTACAAATAAGGCTATTCAACCAGGCTACTTAGACACACATTGTACCTCGTACTATTCTACGAATAAATGAAGCTAAGTACCCCAAAACTCTGTGTCTTTTTCTATTTTCTTGCAATTTCATCACTCGAGGGCTGCGCCACCCTTTACACCTTCGTTCTACGAAAAAATCGCAGTATCCTGAGTAGCTGACACACTACCAATCGAACCCTTGATAAACACCAACTAAGTTACAACGCACCTGACAGGTTGGCAAGGTGCTGAGATAAACACACGTCAGGCTAAAAAGGGAACTACAGAGTACAACACACTCGAAAAATATACACGCTAGCAAGCTCTTCACATATCAATGGGTATTAAATACACCCAACACAATCATACGAACTTTACAACACTTATACATCTATGTGCAGGATACAAATTACGCTACTGCTGCAAAAGAAGAACATTCGTCTGCTCCTCAAAGAAGTTGACAATGTCCTCCGCTGGCCGCTCGACTGCCTGATAATGCGGGACCATGTCCCAAGTCATCCCTTCTGGCGGAGGCGGCGGTCCAGCAGCAACAGACGCGATGTCCACATCTGGCCTATGCAGTCGCACCAGCGACAGGGCAGCCTTCGCACCTGCGACCAGTTGTTGTCACATACACTTGCGGACCGCGCTTATATCTTGAAATTTTGCAAGAAGAGCCAACAGGCTTGAAGGGACGGCGTCCAGCGGAAACATCGTCTGATAAATGTGCCTAAGACACGACTGCGCCTTCTTCAAGCATTGAAGCACTCGAGAAGAACGATCATGCAGGGTTGCCAACGCGACTGCACAGTCGTGGTCCACCCAAAAATACCCACTAGCATGCAGCTGCTCCTGGGTCAAGTTATTCATACGAATGGCCACCTGGTCCTTCTCATCCTGCGGATGACGGGCGCTAACAACTACACCAAGCAAGAAGCAAAGTGTAAGGACAAGGTATTGACGTGACTGAAAAGACAAGATGAGAAGACAGAGAGCTAACATTTAAATTGCTCGTTCAACTGCACCACTTCATCCAAGAATACTTCTCGCGGGCGGTGGCCTTCTCAGCTTTCGACTTCCACACTTTCGTGTTACCATAGACGATGGGAAACTCACGCTCCAACTGCTTAATGTGGTCGCGCAGTCGCGAAAGTAATGACAATTCCTCCACCTTTGAACGTGGCTGCGCCATGGTTTCATCGATAGGAGGAGAGTCATGAGGACCACTCGAATGACCACTCGAAGGACCCTAGGTGAAATCAAGTAAGAGGCAAATGAGACCAATCATACATCAATAAAAGGAGGATTGCATTAAAATTCGATAAAAGTATTAAGGGGGCACCCCCCCCCCCCACACACACACACAAAATGCGAACCAACAAAAGAATCTACACCTATTACAAAGGGCAACTACGGAGAAATCTGCTTCTTCGACTTAGACTTTGACTTCGGGGGCTTCATCACATCTATGGCAGTCTCCGACACCACGGACTTGCCGGTGGTAGCCCCAGATGCCACAGTCTTTGCCGCCTTCGCTCGCCGCCGCTCCTCAGAGTATTTTGCGACTGTCTCTATAAGCTAAGGCCCATACTTACCGCAGCTACTAGCGAAGGGAGCAAACACTACCTGCTGGCCATCAGCATCGACAGGAATCACCTTGGAAATCGCGGAGGGATCCAACTCCATGCCATGGGCTTGCGCCATCGCGAGTGCCATGGTGGCGCCGACAGATCGCTGAGAGTTCCTGAAGTCCATGGGAATACCTCTAGCGAAGGATTCCACCAGGTCATCAAGATTGTCGATTAGGCCGGCCTTGGGAGTCAGTCCTCCCGGAGGTGACTCAGCACACCTTTGGCCTTCCCAGCGTCTCTTGGAGGGATACACCGCGGTCCTCAACTACGGCCACAGCGCCAGCAAGAGCATCCTTGCGATGTAATGCCTGGGCATCGAAGCTGAGGCCAGCGGCATCTGAAGAGTACAAGGTGTCGACATAAGGATAAGAAAACCAAGATAAGGAAAAATGCAAGGGAAAGCAGTGCAAGTACCTGAGAGCGCCTTGGAAGTCAAGAAAAGCTGCTCCGCAAAGAACTTCTCCCTCTCAGCATCAGAAGCGCGTAGGTCTTCCTCATGCTTCTGCGACTCCTCCAAGGCTATGAGTGCCTCGACGCGCTTCTTCTCCGCCACTGCAAGCCCCTTCTCGAGGGAAGTAACGTGGTGGAGAAGCTCATTATGCTCCCCTACAAAAGGAAAGATCCCGACAAAACTAAGTATGTGAAGTCCTACATAAGCAAGGTCAAGAGAGAATATCACTACAAACCTTCGACTACGCGATGGCGATTGTCCAGCAGGGCGTGCTGTCGACCCAAAGCAAGGATTTGCTCCGCAAGGCAAGAGGATTCCTTCACAATATGCTACACCAAGAGAAACGAAGACTTAGCATTAGCAAAAAGCATAAAATCGACTGCTAACGGCAAGAAAAAAAAGACACTCAGTGTTCCTCCAGGGACTCCGAAGATGCCTGTCGGGCAGTCGTCCGTGCAACCATCTGATGCTCCCCAGCATGTGGGGAACTTGATGAATTGGCGCCGGAGTGGGCCACCACTGGAGGAGAAGGAGACCGTGCGGCCACCTCCTTGGTTTTGCAGTCTGTGACTCCGGACTCTTTCACAAATTGAACATCGTTAGAAGACAACAACGCTGTTTGACTGCAAAACATGCTCGGCACTACTTCAGAAGAGCAACGCTGAAGAAAACAAGACGAACTCATGGATATTAAAATTTACCAGTTGAATTTGTCGAGGTCAAAGGAGTCATCCGATGACTCCTTCGGCAGTCACAGCTTCTTCCGAGCGGAAGGAGCAACGGCACGTACAAGCACCATAGGGATAGGTTCCTCCACAGTAGTAGGAGATCCCTCCGGTGTTGTCGGCGAAGAAGCTTCAGAATCCTTGCTGCGGGAGCGCTTGTGAGTGCCGTGGTCACTGGACTCGGGGTCTTCCTCCTCTTCTTCAATCGGGATGGTCGAATCCGACTTGTCCTCTTCCACCGCTTCACGCGGGATAACCCCTTCAGGCCGAGGAGGCAAGCTGGAGGCCACCTTCCTGTCCTACAATTAGAAAAAACATCGGTATATATCAAGTACTTGGCAACCAATCAAAAATTACAGACTACTTCACAGGAAAGCTCTACCTCCGGTGGAGGGTTGTTGGTGTAGAAAGGAGGCACGACTGAATCGCTCAGGAGATCCTCCTTGGCGATGTACTTGGTCACCAGTCGCTATCTCACCCGTAGAAATGCCCTCCATAGATATGCGAGTGACATCGCCAGCACCGATCCAACGATACATCGGATGCACCCTAGCCTACAGAGGCTGGATATGGCGGCACAACCAAGTGTGAATGAGCGCAGCGCCACCCTCGTCTATGCCTATGCGGCCTTCGAGGTCGCAGACACGCTGAAACAACATCTCCGTCTCCTCAGACTCGCTAGGCATCACGACATTCTTCCAGGAGCGCCTCCTCTTGCAAGCCGCCACGGGATCGAAGGGCGCGAGTCTGTAGTGCTCTCTATCGGCCTTCTGGTCGGGGATGTAGAACCACTTATCTCTCCACCCTTGGACAGACGCGGTGAGCTTGATATCAAAGTAAGTGGAGGAAGAGTCGACGTGGATCCCGTAGCCTCCTACATCGTAGACTACCGAACCCGACCCCGACTGACGCTTGAGCTTAAAAAGCTTCTTGAAGAGACCAAAGTGTGGCTCGATTCCGAGCCAGCACTCGCACAGGGTGATGAAACAAGCGATGTGGAGAATCAAATTTGGGGACAGCTGGTGCAGCTGGGGCCCATAGAAATAGAGAAGACCCCTGAGAAAGGGATGCAGGGGAAGAGAGAGACCGTGGATGATGAACGCAAGGAACATCACCTGGAAACCAGCAGGAGGACCGGGAATCACCTCCTTGCCATGTACGCGGGAGTCGCCTTCCGCAGGAGGAAGTGCTCCATCTTGACGAATATTGAACAACTCTGTGGGCTTAATGGTGGATGGGCGCTAGGACCCATTGGTGACGCGAGTCCCCATGCCCTTCTTCTTCCCAGCGCCAACGGCGCTGGTGCCCACGGCGGCGGTGCCTCCCTTCTTCTTGGTGGCGACAATGGCGGCCACAAATCCATCGGTAGAACCTCATTTCTTCTTGCCCATCTTGCGATAGCGATGCAAGTGCAAGAAGTAACCGGGAAAGACACGGAGCTGGTCCAGTGCCATGGAGAAGAGGTGTGCAAAGGAGTAGGAAAGAGCAACAATGGCGAAGGAAGTGCGAGTAAGAAGAGAGATGAGGAAAAATTACCACAGCTACGCTGCTACTTAACCTCCTAGCGAATGTCATCCAATGGCCAGCAGAAACCCTATTGGACGCATGGTGCACATCGCCATGGACGCGTGGCGAAGGTGAATCACGAACCGTCCCCCACTACTCCCATTACGTGCGGAAATTAAGGAGACGCGGTTAACACAGAAGATTACGCACGCTCAGACAAATCAACGTCAGAAAGTAGGACCCACTGCTCATCACGTCCCTTCAAAGCCGCTCACGCGGGCAACTGATGTCATCATGTTGTCAGCACCGACATCAACAATTTCAGCAGAAGAACATTTTGACTACTTTAGTCCTTGCTCGAGTCTTCGACTCAACCAAGCACTCGGGGGCTACTCCTAACAGGAGTGCTGACACGCACCCTTAAGAAATTTTTATGCAGGTATACAAGCTTCACGAAAACCCTTCACTCGAATCAATGATTCGATTGTGAACTACAGGTTACTCCCATAGGGAGCGCTGAAAGCACATTCGACTGAAACAAGCAACAAAAGACGAGAGTAGTCGCTAATGTTTTAGTCCCTACTCAAGTCTGCGACTCGAATAGGCACTCAGGGGCTACTCCCATAGGGAGCATTGGTCGCGCACCCTATGTTTTTTTTCCTTGTACATCATATTGTGTGTCGATAACATCCACACTCGAATTTTCCCTAAAAAGAGATTACGTCTCCTGGGCCAGCCGAATCATCTCCGCGATGACAAAAATTTGGATGTCGCGCTTACAGCGTGAAGATAAGACCTGAACAACGCCTGACAACGCATCTGCTGCGCACTACTAGAAATATATCCGTGCCTGCTGGTACGATGAACATGCCTTGACAAACGCGTCGAGCGCTCACATTTATACATTGGAATTCGACTCATGTAAGACCTCCACGGCCTGAGTCGAATTACGCAAGCACTTTTCCGAATTCGAGTCCGGGGACTCGAGTTTGAGTAGATTGCGTTGTTTTTCCCTAAGGCAGTTAACTAATATCGATACATCGGATAAATCAGGCACGTATATCAAAAATCCCTATGACACAGACATGACACTCGAAATTATGCTCAGTCATGTACTCGAAAGACTTCATAAAGTCTCTAGTCGAATCTGCGATTCCACTGGACACTCGGGGGTACTAACATGGGTATACCCTATAGGTACTCGAGTTTGGCATATACGGTCCAGACACACGGAAGCCCACGGTGTTGTCAAGGCCCAATACAGATTTTGGGTGACCCATGGAGAGTCTAATTTCTTGCAACGCAAGAAGAAGCTTAAGATATAAAGTTCAAAGGGACGAACCCTAATCTGTCACCGACTCGACCCGCTACCCGAGACCTAGCCTGTGTATATAAAGTCTAGGAGGGGGCGGCGAGGAGGAGAATCACAACCCTAGTTTCCACAACCATCGCCAGATTGCATCTGTGCACCCCTGTAACTTTCGACTCCCTCGATAATTCCAATAGAAGACAAGCAGGAGTAGGGACCTCTATGAGGCCTGAATCTAGGTAAACCTTGTGTCCTTGTGTTCTTGTTTGCTAGCCGATTCATGCCTCCAACGCTTCCCCCTTCTCCAAAACTCAAGTCCATAACAATGGGCATTGACGAGTTAAACCCTCGTCACCATCTATGATAAAGAACATGCACAAAAAGCTACATGGCTAGGACGAAGCCCTTAGACCAAGGAGAATTACTCACACATAGAGATGAGACCAAAGAGCATAAACATTGTAGTAGAAATCATGATATTGATAGCAAATAGTCTTACAATGTCGCCAATCAAAGAAGAGATCTACTATTACAAGTGGTGGAATATGGCTATGGTGGTGGAGAGATTAGATCTAAGTCTATTCCTCCGGTGGCTCGTCGGTGTTGTGGATGGAGATTTGGGGGTGGGTGATGGTTTTTGCGAGCGCCTGTTTCTCGTTGCTCAAGGCCTCTTTATATAGGGGTCCCTTCACAAAAGTTGTTCTGTTTTACCTAGCAGCGTCGATGGCAACTATATGGACAGAATTTTATTCTGGTCGTATAGTTGGTCGTTAAAGCATCTGCCTTCGACCCACGACTCCATGTTTCTTCTAGTTGTTGGAAATCTCGTATCTTTGACTTTAATGTAGTGATTCCCATCATCAAACGTCATTATCTGTGCAGGAAAAAATAGAAAGAAAGGATTGCATACCCCTTTGAATATTACGCATTAGTGGCAGGGTTTAGAGAGATATTTTATCAAAAATGTGAATAATATCCTGTTTAAATGTGGATGTAGATGGCTATATTTCAGAGCCATTAGGCACCAACCGGGACTAAATGTGGATGTGGCGACAACCTACATCATGGGCGAGTGTCAACACTATATCATGAGTGGGTAGCACTAAACCAGTGAGTGCCGACACTATTTGGGTGGGTGGCGGCACTATGACAGGGGTGAGTGTCGACATTATGTCATGAGTGTCGACACTATGTTGTGCCGCTTAATCTATAAATTGGCATACATTCTTGTGAAGAACTGCAAGATAGTGTGTGAGAGTAGGGACACCACTACGGCGGAGCTTCTTAAAGATGTCTTAGGATCCCGTCCTCAGAGATCTTCGAGGAGCTCGCCATGGAGGCACTCCCTAATATGTGAAATTTGTTAGCTACCCAGCGTATTAATCTATAGCTAGAGAAGTTATAAACTCCAAGATGGTGCGAGAGGGACACCACTACGGCGGAGCTTCTTGAAGATGTCTTAGGATCATGTCCTCAGACATCTTCGAGGAGCTCGCCATAGAGGAGCTTCTCGAAGATGTACTATGATGTCTTCTTATCAAACTTTTGTGAATTAACCCTATTTGTGTTACATTTTTTTGTTTGCTGAAGGCAGGTAGAAGATGAATAAGGGCATTTTGCCCAGGAAGCTAGGATGATGAACTCATGCTTTATCTTTGAGTTATTCTGTTAATCAAATGAATTTCGAGACTATGTGCCAAAACAAGATATAGATAGAATCCACATATTGAATATGATATTCACCTTGGAGTTCATTACATTAATACAAGATAGATTGAATCCAAACATCAATCTCATGCATATTATTATTGCAAAAATTACTACCAAATTAAATCCACAAATCCATCTACTTGTAGAGCATGAAATGACCTAATATAACAATGAGAGTTGAAAGGATGAAGTTGCTCACCTTTTAGAATCTTTGGATAGATGGGGCTCCAAAAAATCTTGACAAATCTTGAGAAAAAATTGGGCATGAACTCAAGCTTGAAGGAAGAAAGAGACAGGAGCCACCAGCTTGAAATGGTGGCTCGGGAAGGGGAAGGAGATATAGCCGGGCTATTAGTCCTGGTTTGTATCCAGGACTGAGACTAAAGGTCCATATTTAGTCCCGTTTCATGTAACAAACCGGGACTAAATGGTCTGGTACCGGCCCCAGCCTACCTAGAACCCTTTAGTCCCGGTTTGTTACACGTACCGGGACTAAAGGTTCAGTTCGAACCGGGGCTATTGTCTGCCACCCCCTGCGGCCAGTTCTAGCCGTTGGGACCGAGGCATTAGTCCCGGTTTGTAGGAAAACTAGGACTAATACCCCTGGACCAAAGGTTCATTTTCTACTAGTGAGGGTATACACACCAGACTTGTAAACTAAAATAGAGAGTAGATTAACTGCACAGGCCATGTTAGTTATGTGTAGTGCGGGCTAAGATCGCGCATTCACTGGTAACACAATGTGTGTTGGCTCTGTTCTCTTTCTTTGCAACATTTTACTAGGTTAGCCCTAGAGTCTAGGTATCTCTTGTCATGCACGCATCTTTTTCACTAGTAGGGAAAACCCTATAGACGGATTTGTTACCGCCGGCGAACTAGGCATGCGGGTCACCGCCGGTGAGGCCTTCCAGGCCTGCCTCCCGTTACCGCCGGCGAGAGGAAAACTAAGCACCGGGGCTGACCCAATTATCGCCCTCAAAGAGGTTGGGTGCACGTCGGGGGTGTTGTGGGCCACATGCCCCCCGGATGGGCTAACCATTACCACTGGTGAATGAAGTCCATAGGTGTTGGGGGTATAGTGGACTGGGTGGGCCTGCCTGGGCTGAAAGCTTTTATCCCCGGCGAATTAGGCCCTTAGGCGTCAGGGGTCCACCTGTTAGCGCATCGTGTCAATCTATCCTGGCCCCTCCCCACCCCTCATCGATCCATCTCACACACTAACGAAAAATCCCCACCTGCAAACCCTAGCACTCGCCTTGCCTGGCCATCACCGTCCTCGCTCCGCCGTTCGCCTCGCCATTAAAGCTAAGGAGGAGACACCCCTCACTCCGCCGTTTGCCTCATCGAAGGGAAAAAGGAGGAGGCCAGCCCCGCCATCGTTGTATCTATAATTTTTGATGTTCAATGCTTGTTTAGTATCTACTTACTTATGTTTTGTCTACACTTTGGAGTACTTTTTATACACTTTCTTGGACTAACCTATTGACAAGATGCCACAGTGCCAGTTGCCTTGTTGGGGGGATACCCCCGGGTAGGGTCACACCGGGGTATAAAGGTCAAGTTAGCTGAGGTACGGCTAGGTCAAAGCAAGTGCTGGCCGAGTCACCTCAAGGCGGGCCGAATCATGGAGTAACTCGGACTAGGGGATGTCCACCTAACTGGATCTCAACCGACTTAAGCCGTATGTCGGATAGATGAATCTAACTTGTATGCAGGAACAAGTGTGGCCGGATCTACTAGGTATGATCCGGGTTATATCAAGCTTGCAAGAGAATGAAGGTATCTCGCTAGTCAAAGGTGACCACTGTACCAGAGCGTGAGCAAAGCGGACAGAGACCAGGACCACCAAGGCGTGGCCGCCAGAGGTGACGATGCCTATGTCGAATGACGCGGGCGCCGCAGAGGCTTACGTAGCCTCTGCATGGATGACACTAGGCTAAAGTGACCCGGTCGGCTTACTATTTTGGGAAATATGCCTCCACGTATGCCCTAATTGGAGACCTAGCCACCCCTATATAAGGAGGGCTAGGACCTCTGTAGAAAGGGTTGGTTTTTCTGGTTGATCCCTTGAGGGTGGTATTTTACTAGTGGTGAGAGTAAGAGAGTTCTTCTTCCTCCTCTCCCCAATACAGCTCAAGGAGCACTTGTAATCTGTGGAAGTGAATCAAATACAAAGCTACCATGTGTGGAATCACCACACTATCCCTCCCTAGATTCCCATAGTGCATTTAGTCCCCACATTTAGCCTATCCATGGCATCTGCCGTGACACCACCATGACAGTTGGCGCCCACCGTGGGGCTAGCGGCGCTAGCAGGGGTGAAGATCCGGACGGGTAACTTCATCGGCACCAGCAAACGCATCGTCTCCGGGCTCGTTAAGCGCTTTGGAGTGCTGGATTTCGTCAGTGACAATGCTGGCTGCTTCGGCAAGCGTCCTCTTCCGCGCAACGGCCTCTTCGTCAAGCTCAGCGCGCATAAGATCTACGTGGCTGTTGATGTGTCGTGCGTTCATCCGTCGCACGTCGTCAAAGGAGACGAGCCACCCCTTTGCGCGGCTCGCGGGGCGCGTATCACTCGCTCCCCGGACCACGCAGAGGTGATGATGATTGCACCTAGCGCTGGCGCGAGCAAGGATCTAGCACCAGATCCGGAGGTAATGCCTAAGGCACCGAGGAAAAGTAGGGGTCCTCCTCTAGAGAAGCCAGAGAATGTGCTGCGGCAGGCGATGGATAGCCTGGCAAACCCGGTAGTAGCAGCAGTAGATCCGAAATAATGAGTAACAAGGATGCAAGTGGTGGGATTGCAAAATGGGCAATTGAGCTAGCTCCTTATGCGCCACAATATGACAGAAGAGAAGCAATTAAATCTCAGGTTGTGGCGGACTTTTTTGTGGATTGGGCCGAGGTGCAATATGAGCCACCATTGCCAAATCCAAACTATTGGAGAATGCACTTTGATGGGTCAAAAACAAAAACCGGGTTAGGCGCCGGAGTTGTGCTTACATCGCCCAAGAAGGACCAGCTGAAATACGTGTTGTAGATCCACTTCGCAGCGTCGCACAACGTCGCTGAATATGAGGCACTTGTGCATGGGCTCAAGGTGGCAAAACAAATTGGGATACGTCAGATCCAATGCTTTGGCGACTCAGATTTGGTAGTTCAGCAAGTTTCAGGGCTCTGGGATGCTCTTGATCCAAACATGGCACTGTATAGATTTCATGTGCAGAAGATATCTGGTTACTTTGAGGGATGCGAATTTCACCATGTACCCCGGGTGGAAAATGAGGCTGCGGACGTATTATCAAAGCTCAGATCAACCCGACAAGCAATTCCACAGGGTGTAGCATTAGAACACCTCAGAAAACCATCTATCAGGCCGTCCCCAGAAATCGACTCAATCTACGTACCGGAAGATCCGGAGTTCGGAGCTGTACCCATGGACATTGATGAGGGGAGTGCTTCACGAAACCCGGGGACTGCCTTGGCAAACCTGGGGACTGCGCTGCATGATCCGGTTGAAGTTATGCCGGTGGATCGGATGGAAATCGACAAGGAAGTGTTCCCTGTACGAGCAATACCAGCTTGGGCACTACCTATTTTTCCATTCCTGGAAGATGGAACTTTACCCGCTGAGGAGGTGCTTTCCAGGCAAACTCAGAGAAGAGCAAAGGCATACACGATCATTAATTCCGATCTATACAAAAGGAGTGTGACTAATGTCCTCCAGCGATGTGTTGACCCGGAGGAAGGACTTGACATCCTCCGAGATATACATCAAGGGGAATGTGGGCATCATGCCTCGTCAAGAGCCTTGGTAGCAAAAGCTTTTCTTCATGGGTTCTACTGGCCAAGTGCCTTGGAACAAGCAGAGGATCTGGTAAGAAAATGCAATGGATGTCAAAGATATGCTACCAAGACACATATGCCAATGTCTGAGCTCAAGACCATACCAATTACATGGCCATTTGCCGTATGGTGCTTGGATATGGTTGGCCCGTTTAAACTAGCAAGAGGGAACATGACCCACATCTTGGTCATGGTTGACAAATTTACGAAATGGATTGAAGTGAAGCCAATAAGAAAATGTGATGGAGCTACGGCCATAACATTCCTCAAAGATATCATCTTGAGATACGGTTATCCTCACAGTATCATAACGGATAATGGCACAAATTTTGCTGAAGGAGCATTTGCATGTTTCTGTCGAGATAAGAAGATCCGGCTGGACGTTGCCTCGGTAGCCCACCCCGCATCAAACGGACAAGTGGAAAGATCCAATGGATTAGTATTGTCCGGGATAAAACCCCGGCTCATTGAGCCGCTGCAAAGATCAGCGGGTGCTGGATAGAATAACTACCAGCAGTACTGTGGAGTTTAAGAACAACTCCGAATCGATCAACAGGCTATACGCCATTTTTTCTGGTATATGGGGTAGAAGCTATATTACCAGCCGACATAGAGCATGACTCGCCTAGGGTCACCCAATACATAGAAGCCGAAGTGCAAGAAGCCCAGCAAAATGATGTTGATCTGCTAGAAGAAGCGAGAGAATTGGCATTGTCCAGATCTGCCATATATCAGCAAAATCTCTAACGCTATCATAGCCGGAAAGTAAGCCCCCTAGTTTTCCGGGAAGGCAATCTGGTACTCCGGTTGGTACAATGTACTGCTGGCATGCATAAATTATCCCCCCATGGGAAGGGCCATTCATTGTGAGAAAAGCATTGCACAATGACTCATATTATCTTATCGATGCAAAACCACAGGAGAAGAACAAGGCGGACAGGTCTGGCGAGGAATCTAAGCGTCCATGGAATGTAGCTCTACTTCGTCCTTTCTACACTTAGCAAATAAGTGTATGTATCTGATTCTCTCATATGTCGGTATGTATGCCGGCAATGAGCTTATCAATGAAGTGTTGGCACCTCGAGAAGTAACTCGGGTACTGCCTTAATAATATTTGTTATCTTCTGTATTTATCATTTATATGTCGGCTGGCGAAAGTTGCTTCTACCTAAGCCGGATTAGTAATGTGTGAGCACCAAAAACCCAACTCTTCGACTTGCTGCTGTCCAACAAGATTTGGCTTCATGGCAAGCAAGAGAACAAGTTTGGAATTGCGTAGCACATGAAAAACGACTAAGGAAAGAAACTTGATCGAGCCGACATCTGTTATTCGGACTAACCTTGTGTTTATCTTATATTTAATTTGCTGAATTATTTTGAGCTAATCCTAAAGTTTCCAAGTATTGTTAAGTCATTTTTTGAAGCTCGGACTCGTAAGTCATTAAACCGAACCAAGGTAGACACGAGCCGAGCCAAGAAATTGGACGAACAAGAAAATGAAACTCGGGGACTATGCCCAAGTTAATCCGTCACATAAACTTAGTAGCAAAATATCACTTAAGAGTTTAATACAATTGCACCCGGCATACCGGGGATCTGATAAAATTTAAAAGTTTTTCGCTCAAGGAGCAGCAGGAGGAGGTAATTCGGCACCAGCGGGTGCAGCCACAGCTTCGGTTTCAGCGTCATCTTCGTCTTCCTCAATGTCCGAAGCCTCGTCCTCTTCATCTTCACCCGAACCATCTTCGACATTTTCATCATCGGCAGCATCTAGGAAGCTTGGTCCCTCGTTCCATTGATGAATGGGGGCATATTGGATGACGCTATGAGCGCAAGCCTTGCGCCGAGCTACCCAATCCGGGTCAGTGGACCACTTTGATCCGGTGCACATGCACTCAAGGAGATTGAGATCAATCTTCTCATACCACGTAAGCATGTAGTGGAGAACGATCTCAGCTCCGGTGCGTCCAGCAGATTCCCTCCAAAGGTCGAGCTGGGTCTCGCAGTCCATTAACTTGTCGACAAGAGCCGCGGTCCCCTCCGGAGTATCTTCATTAGGCCAAAAGGCGTTGAAGATCCGGATTGCCACATCAAGGATATCCTTGCCATAGTTCTTCACAATTTCCACGCGAGAAGACAAACTGACTAGCAGGTCCTCCATATCATAGGGAATTTCACCAGCGTCAGGACCAATGGGGGTACCCCTCTCCTGGCGGAACTTGGCAACAGCAGTGGTTGCAATGGCATTGCCCTCTAGAAATTTGCCTGAAAAGACAAGTGAAGCAAGTAAGGAAAATACATGGTAAGCAACCCGAAGAACTTAATGCTGGATAAAGGAAAAGAACTTACGAGAAATGTGGCTATGGATCCAGGTCAACTCCTTGGTACAGTCATCAAGCCTTTTCCGAAGTTGCACAAGTTCAGTGTTCGCCGACTCAAGCTTGACGTCGAACTCCTTGAGAAGTTCTTGGTCCTTGGCGATCTAGAGGTTGAGGCGCTCTCTTTCTTCTGTAAAGTCTTGGCCTGCCTTCTCTAGTTCAGATTTGTGCTGCGCCTTGAGCTTCTTCATATTTGCCTTAAGATGGGCAATCTCGTCGTCTTTCTTCTTGAGTTCAGCTTGGTGATGACCTGCTTATTCGAGAAAATGCAGCATCATAGCAGGCACGAGCACACTATCTTCAAGAGAAGCTCAAATAGTTTGTTGACCCGGCAAAGCCGAGGTATGAATATTTGCCGAGCCAAGGAGAAAAGGAGATAGAAAGCATAGAAGGGTTGAGCAAGAATAACTTACCCTTTATCTGGTCCAAGCTTCTCCTCATGAGGACATTCTCAGCCTCCACCCCAGCTACGAAATCCGAATGAGGGATTAGTTCGGCAGAAAAAGATGAAGAGAAATGGAAAAATGCAAAGAAGAAAACTTACCCCTTTTATCATGTTCGGCGAGAAGTGCAGTATGTTTCGCACGGATCATCTTGTGAGTATGCAAGAGACGCTGAAACTCAGCGGTCCGGTGGTTGGTGGTCACCTAAAAAGAGTACAAAAGATAGCTTAGTCTTGTACATTTTCAAAGTGTAAAAGATCCGGGCCAAGTGGAACTTAACTCGGCTCTAGGTGTGTGCATATTCGAAGTTTACAAAATCTGGGCCAAGTGGAACTTAACCCGGCTCTAGGTGTGTGCATATTCGAAGTGTAAAAAATCCGGGCCAAGTGGAACTTAACCCGACTATAGGTGTGTGCATATTTGAAGTGTCACAAAATCCGAGCAAAGTGGAACTTAACCCGGCTCTAGGTGTGTGCATATTCGAAATGTACAAGATCCGGGCCAAGTGGAACTTAACCCGGCTCTAGGTATCTGCATATTCGAAGTGTACAAAATCCGGTCCAAGTGGAACTTAACCCAGCTCTAGGTGTGTGCATATTTGAAGTTATTAAGGAGCTACGTTAATTCTCTAAGGAGCATCCGACCGAGTAACGGGTTACTCCCCCGGAGGCTCGGGGACTAATGGTTATATCACCAATATCTTCTACACGCTAAGGAAAAGGCGAAGTAACGCACCTCCATCATCCGACCTGCAAGGTTAATTGCCTTGGCAGCGATATTCATCTAGGCAGCAAATTCGGTGGGACCGAACTACTCCGGGAGATCGTCATTGTGGACAAACTCCGCCTTGTTCCAGTTGTTCATGAACTCGATCAAGGTCGGAGGATATCGTTCGCCGCTAAGCATGTGGGGTGCAACTAGACCATTAGCGTGAGCTTCCCTCCTCTCAACCTGGGCAATGGCGGGGCTGGGGTGCAAAACAAGTTGCGCATCAGCTAGCTCGGTAGGGGCGTCCTTCGGCGGTGGGGTCTTTTTCGAGATTATGGACGCGAGTGTGCGCTGTCCAGCCTCGATTGACGCTGCCCTGGTGGCGTCATGAGCCTTTTTGCCCTTAGGCTGTTGCTGAGAAGTTGAAGTTGCTGTAGCAAATTTACCCTTGGGAGTTGCCTTACTGCTTCCCTTACTGCGGGTGCCTTCTCACCGAGGTTTGGAAGACTCGAACGAGGCGGAGGGGCTTGGTGCTGCTATTGGTGCTTGTGTTGTTACTGCTGGTGCTGGAGCTGATGCTGGTACAGATTTCCGTTTCGGCGAGGGTGCTGAAGGAACCTCGGTGGTGGCTGGTTGTCGCTGTGCCGAAGAAGGAGTAGTTGCAGCCTCGGCTGAACCGCTTCCTCATGTTCCGAGGTTGCCCTCCTCTTGACGAGGTGGGCTAGAACCCGGAGCAGCCGCTGAGCCCTCCTGAATGGGGCTCAACGGGCGTGAATCGTCGCCACGAGGGGGAGAAGGGCTATGTCAAAGCGGTGAAGCAATGCCGGATCCACTCTGGGGGACCTCCACCGCGGCCCTGCCAAATCAAGTCATAAATGATGAGAAATTATAACGAAGGAGGAACAAATAAATAGCAAAGGGAGAAGAGGCTTACTCATCCGAGGTCAGGGGCGCTTTGGGCATCCGAGCCCTCCGGGCTGTGGCCTTGGTTGCAGGCTTGGTGGCAGTTTTGTCCTCGGACTTCTTTCGCATTTTAGCTGGCTGATAAGGTCCGGAGGAAGAAGCGGATGCAGCTCCCCTCTTCTTATTCGGCGCGACCGAGACGGGCTCACCCACGGCAAGGGGAGGGTCTTCATGGATCTGCCCACCGGGGTTAGCTTATGCTGAAAAAGCATAAGAAAGGGGGACAGCGTCAAATGCCTCCATCACCTCAACGTCTGAATCATCTTCATCATCGGGTCAATCTCTAATGGAAGAGAGTTTACCAGTGGGTCGCTTGGTCGCATCGGCCATAGGCAGGAACATCTCCTGATCCGGTTCCTCCTCGTCCAAGGTATCGCGATCGGGCGCCCATTTGAGAGAAGGCTCGGTGCCATCCTCGATGGTCTGCTGAAGAAACATCTAAGGGAAAGAAAAGGCAACATGATTAAACCTACGACAAAGACCGACATATGATTTAATTCGGAAAAGGTTTGGGGCACGAGACTTACCGCAGGGGGAAGCCTATCTCGGCAAAAGTGTTCAATCCCCCACGTCCATTCAGAAGAGAAGTCTTTGTGGGTGGTGAACAGGGCCTTGACCCGGCAGTAGATCTTGGTGTTTCTCAACTCAAAAGAGGAGGTCCGGTTGGGGTCGCGGCCCCAGGTCATGTGACAGAGTTTGTGCGTACGTTTCTGGAGGGGGGGAGATCCGGTTGCGGACAAACGTGATCATTGCGTCCTCATTGCGCAATCCAAGATCCTTCAGCTCCTGGAACTTCTTGTTGACCTGGTTTGCCAGGACAATGGGCTTCTTGGGGATCTGGTCCCACAGATCCGGATTAGGAGGACCCGGAGCGTAGGGGCACAGCCGGATCAGATCTTCAGAGGTGCTGTTCTGGACATAGAAGAAGGTTCGGGCCCATCCCTTGCAAGAGTCAAGCCCCGTGACTCGGGGGAAGATGGATTGCTTCTAGGGAGAGATAGACGCAGCACCGAACTGCGTGAGCTGCTTGTCCTCCGGCTCAAGATCTATGTTCGGAATCACGTTCCGGCGGAGGCCAAAGAACCGGATCCAGAGCTCCTCCGTGGGCCACAGTCCGGCGTAGCCCTCGATGGTGGAAGCGAAGGCAGAGAGACGTGATGGCGTTAGCCGGAAGATGGTGCGGCTGAAGCTCATACGTATTGAGCCAGTCGTGGAAAAAATCACTAACTAGGAGACCGAACCCATGTTGGAAGTGGGATAGAAACACCACATACTCACCCGGATTGGGTGAGGGGGCAAGCTCGGCGGCGGCGAGGCGTGCGGTGACGCCCTCCGGGATACGCCTGGTGCGATACAGCCAGTCTAGGTCATCCTGGAAAACCCAGGATTCAGCCCACGCGCCGCGGTCGGCATTAGCCGCGTCTTCCTCCATCTCCTGCTCAGCAACGGCAAGCTCCTCCTCCGTCATCTCGAGATCGCTGTCCCCACTGGTGCTAGCGGCGATGGGGGCACGGGCCTGGACTGGCGAGGACCCGTGGCGGAGGAGATGCGTGGAGGTGGCGGCAGCGCTGGTGCGCGTGGAAGCAGTGCGGCGGCGGCGCAGCTGCTCAGGTGCG
Source organism: Avena eriantha (assembly GCA_910589775.1). Lineage (NCBI taxonomy): Eukaryota > Viridiplantae > Streptophyta > Magnoliopsida > Poales > Poaceae > Avena > Avena eriantha. The sequence goes on along the minus strand of OU342745.1, from coordinate 94,339,320 downwards.
GCGGCGGCGGCGCTGTCGCTGGAGAGGAAGAGGAAGAAGCAGAGGCAGAGGGGCACAAAAGTAGGGAAAAGACCCAAGGGGCGCGCCCCTCCCCTATTTAACCACTCCCTCGAGGGGTAGTGGGATCGCGCTGCGCAGACGGGCCACACGATGTGGCCGTGTATGACCCAGATCGACCAATCAGCAACGAGCCACAGGAAGGGCCACAGGGCACAGCGGATCCCATGACGCGACGTTATGATACAGTTAACGAGGAGGCAGGCATGACGTGACGTGTGCTACACTAACTTTTGACAATAACTGCGGCGGTTACTGTCGCAGGCCCTTAAAATGAGGCAAAGTAATGATTAGCCTCCACGTGGGGAAGTGTACGAGAGAAGGAAGAATGACCCGGATGAGTATGAGGTAACCCGGCCAGCAAGTAAAAACTTGGAATGTGTCAAGGGAAAGTAAACCAATGGAATCCGTGATAGGAGGTAACTCGGAAAAGGAGCGCAAAGCTCGGTGAAATTGAACCTGCTGTGGCCTTAGCGGCTAAGGCGGCTAAGACCGCACCAGCTTCGGGGACTAATGTTGGGGGGATACCCCCGGGTAGGGTCACACCGGGGTATAAAGGTCAAGTTAGCCAAGGTACGGCTAGGTCAAAGCAAGTGCTGGCCGAGTCACCTCAAGGCAGGCCGAATCACAAAGTAACTCGGACCAGGGGATGTCCACCTAACTAGATCTCAACCGACTTAACCCGTATGTCGGACAGATGAATCTAACTTGTATGCAGGAACAGGTGTGGTCGGATCTACTAGGTACGATCCGGGTTATATCAAGCTTGCAAGAGAAGGAAGGTATCTCGCTGGTCAAAGGTGACCATTGTACGCAGAGCGTGAGCGAAGCGGACAGAGACCAGGACCACCAAGGCGTGGCCGACAGAGGTGACGATGCCTATGTCGGATGACGCGGGCGCCGCAGAGGCTTACGTAACCTCTACATGGATGACACTGGGCTAAAGTGACCCGGTCGGCTTACTATTTTGGGAAGAGGCATATTCCTTGGAATATGCCTCCACGTATGCCCTAATTGGAGACCTAGCCACCCCTATATAAGGAGGGCTAGGGCCTCTATAGAAAGGGTTGGTTTTTCTGGTTGATCCCTTGAGGGTGGTATTTTACTAGTGGTGAGAGTAAGAGAGTTCTTCTTCCTCCTCTCCCCAATACAGCTCAAGGAGCACTTGTAATCTGTGGAAGTGAATCAAATACAAAGCTACCGTGTGTGGAATCACCACACTATCCCTCCCTAGATTCCCCTACTGCATTTAGTCCCCACCTTTAGCCTATCCATGGCATCTGCCGTGACACCACCACGACATGCCTATTTTCTGCTATTTTTGGTTCCATGAAAGTCAGAAAATGAATATTCTCGGAATTGGACCAGACAAAAGTCAATTTTACTTGAAGACTCACAGAGCCAGAAGACAAGACGGAGAGGGGCTACAGGGCAGCCACACCATGTGGTGGCGCGAGTCCACCCTAGCCGCGCCACCTGGTGGTGTGGGCCTCCTTGCCGCCCACCGACATTGCCTCTTCGCCTATAAGAAGCCTCCCGATGCATAAACCCTAAATTGTCAAGCCTCTAGCCACGAAAAGTTCCGCAGCACCGCTGCCACCGAAGGGGAGATTCGGGGGACATAAAGTCTCTGTTCTGGCACCCTGCTGGGACGGGGAAGTGCCCTCGGAGCCATCTCCATCGATCTCCACCACCATCTCCATCGTTGTTGCTGATTCCCATGATGATGAGGGAGTAGTTCTCTCTCGAGGCTAAGGGTTCTACCAGTAGCTATGTTTTCATATCTCTCTCTATGCATGATCATATTGTGATCATGAGCTTTGTAATCAAGTAGATCTACCTTGCTACTCAAGTGCTTAATAGATCTCTACTCTCCCCATGTGTGTGAAAGTGACAGCGTGCACACCATGGTGGCACTTAGGCTAGAGATTACAAATACTTGTTATGAGTTATATTTGGAGTTGGATATCTCTATGAAATTGTGGTGTTTGTTGGAACCATCTAGCGCTCAAGGTGACAGTGTGGGGTTTTCTAGATGGGAAAGGCTTACTTTGAGGTGTGCTGTTATAGCCCTACCATGGATTAGAGTGTCCAACCGGAGAGTAGTTAAGAGTACTATCATAAAGAGAAGATATTTATATGAGAGTGTTCACTAGTGAAAGTATGATCCCTAGGCCTTGTTTCTAAACATTGAAACACCGTTTGCAATTAGATCTGTTACATGTTTACTTGCTTCCATCTTTATTTCAGTTTGCCTTTAGTCTCTTCCATGCCATCAACCTATTTTCTGGCACCATTGTCTTATATCCATACCACTTGTATGTCACTATCTCTTCGCCGAACTAGTGCACCTATACACCTGACAAGTGTATTGGGTGTGTTGGGGACACAAGAGACTTCTTGTATCTTGATTGCAGGGTTGCTTGAGAGGGATAACTTTGACTACTTCCTCCCTGAGTTCGATAAACCTTGGGTAATCCACTTAAGGGAAACTTGTTGTTGTTCTACAAACCTCTACACTTGGAGGCCCAACAAGTGTCTACAAGAATAGAAGTGCGTAGACATCAAGATATTTTCTGGCGCCGTTGCCGGGGAGGTAAGGTAAAAGGTACTCACATCCTCCGGTGTGAGTGCTCGAAGTTATTTCCTTTAGATTCTGCAATTTTGTCTTTTTGTTTCTTGTTTTCACTAGTTAGGCTTAATGAAAAACAACAAAATATTAGAGAGCTTTATAGTATTTATCTTGAGTTAGGACATGAAGTGTTTGAAGAGAAAATTGAAAAACCTATGGAAGTTTATTTGCATGCTAATAACAATGTTGTTAGTATGAATTCTTTGGACACCATCATTGCTAATGCTATGGAAAAGTCTAAGATTGGGGAAGCTAGTTTTTATGAAAATGATCTTTTTAGTTCCCCAGCTTTGGAAGATAGCTATTCTATTGCTTATGATGATACCAAACCTCCAATATATGATGATTACAACGATGAATATGATATTTTCAGTCCACCTACTATTGAGGAGAAAATTAATTATAATTACAATATGCCTCCTATATTTGATGATTATGGTGATGAGAATAATAATGATAGCTATTTTGTTGAATTATCTCCCACTATGATTAATAAGAATGACTTTGTTTATGTGGAGAGTATTAATTCTTTTATGCATGTGGCTCATGATAAGAATGTTTTATGTGATAGTTATATTGTTAATTTTATTCATGATGCTACTGAAAGTTATTATGAGAGAGAAAACATGGTTTTATGCATCCCAATAATATTAAGTTTCCCGTTTTTATGTTGAAAGTCTTGAAGTTACACTTGTTTTGCTTTACTATGCTTGTTGCTTTGTGCTTTCATAACTTGTTTCTTTACAAGATTCCTATGCATAGGAAGTGGGTTAGACTTAAATGTGCTTTAAATTTGCTTCTTGATGCTCTTTTTTACTTCAATTCATATTTCTTATGTGAGCATCTTCCCAAACTATCAAGCCTAACTTAAAGGCATTAAAGAAAAGTACTTATTGGGAGATAACCCAAAAGTTTTAGATGAGTCTTGGAAGTTATTACCTCTGTAATAACTGCTCCTTATCCTTTTTATTTGCTTTTTCTGCCAAGAGTAACCTCTAATGAGAGAGAAGTAATGCTTGAGAAAGTTGTTGTCCCGAAACAGATTTTTGTGCTTCACCGTAAAAATTTGTGTAAAATCTCTGTACGTTGTTTTGAGGGGTGAATTCTCGTTCTCCTGCCCCAGGTTGTTAGCTAACTTTCGTTGGCTCAACACTTTTTGATTTGAGCAACAGAAGATCTTCGAAAAAATTGGTTTTTACCTGCTGGTCTGTTTTGACAGATTTCTGCCATTATTTGCATTTGCATCTTGTTGGTTCCTTTTTGGGTTCTCTTTGGGGAATTGAGATTTTTGAGGGAAGTGCTACAGTAGCTTGTGTTTTAATGGAAGTTTTATTGGTGTTGAAACTGAACCCAAAGACTAATTATCTTGAGTGCACTAATGTTGCTAATAAAGAATGTGTGAAGTTTTGTATGAAGGAAAAATTTCAGGTGTATGGAAGGAATGATGTAATGAGATGAAGAATGGACTAAAACTCAAGCTTGGGGATGCCACGCGTGTCACCCCAAGAAATATCCAAGAAGTACAAGGGTCAAAGCTTGGGGATGCCTAAGGCATCCCCTTCTTCATCAAACAAAATCCCAGGTTTCTTCCAAACAGTTCATTTTTATTGTTTCATGCACAATTGTGTTGTTTTTGGAGCGTCTTCGTTTTTGTTTTTAGTTTTTCGTTTGCTTGGTTTTCTTAGTTTTCTTGAATAAATTGGTTGGACCCCCTCTTTCATACATTGGTTTTCAAATAGTTTGGTTTGGATTGGAAAAAGTAGGAAACTTCATGCTTAAGTGGTAAAAGGAGTTGTTTTTGACTGAGGCCTATGCTTTGTCATGCCATGCTTGATATTGTTTTGCCTTTATGCTTAGTGATCTTTGCTGTAGCATGACATGTTATAAACAATTGAGATTGCTTAATGTGCCTTGAAAGAATCATGCGTTGTTTTAGCATATTAAAGCATAGTATTGTGGTATTCTCCTTTGATGCTTTATTTGGGTTGATTTGGCGCATGCTCACACCATGTTATGACTATCCCAAGTCACCATAGCCTTTATTATCCTTTAGTTTTCGACTTGTAATATCACTTTATGCTTTAATTAATGATGTTTTGTCGCTTTGCATGATTATGTCCATTATTGCTCTCTTAGTTGGTCGCTCCCAGTCTTTTGCTAGCCTCCATAACCAAGTATGAGTTCCACTCATGCATCCAACTCCTAAAACCAAGTAACTGTAAAGAGTCCACCATACCTACCTATTAGCATTTGCTATTCCAAGTATATTCATGTTTTTATTTACCTTCCGAATTAAACTTGTTATGTGAAAATTAGTGATTAAAGCTCTCACGAACTTGATGTCACACTTTACTTTCTTGCACTTAATAAACTTGAACCATTGTGCTCACCTATGTTGCGTATATGCTTGCGCTTTGTAAGTTGAAGTTAGAAGAACCATGTATTATGGGGAACGCTTTCAACATTGCACTTATATTTTGTTGATATCACGATTCTTTTGCTTGTGGATCCCGGTGGTGTGAAATAAAAGTGGAACTTGTAAGATCATGGAGTTTGTACGTGTGTTAGAGAAACGCCTGGGCCGCTAGCCTAAGCCATGCCTAATCATGGTGGAAACTTGCAGCATAACTATAACGAGCGCTCTATGAAGCATCCTTAATAAAAACCTATGCAAGTAGCAAATAAAAAGATCGCTGATATGCTCATTGTCTGCTTGCCTTGTCATTTTGATTATGGGATAGCTCATGTATCATGTGCAAGGGGTACCCCATTGGCGGTTCTCTATGATACATATGTACTTACAATGACAAGAGCTTGCTTGTGACTAAAGTTGAGTAGCATGAGGTTCGTTCTTCGTAAGTAAGGGCCTGAGATTTTAGCTTATAACTTGTCAAGTATATCCTCTTAGTTGTGTCACTTTAACCTTAATCACCTTCAAGATGCTTATGATAGGGGCAATGATAGCTGAAAGCTAATAAGTATCATAATTTTTGGAAGCTCTTTATGAAACTTGAATCCCTACTTCCTTCTATGGAGGCCTTTCTTTTACTTTTATGTTGAGTCTCCACCTTCTATGTTTATGCACCTACTTTGAGAGCATAGTGGCCATTCTTAGTTCTATGTGCATTGTCCGAAGACTTGTTGATTGATGCATAGCTTTGATATTGCTTGCTTTAAACTATTTGTATCTAGTCAGTCTTATGAACTTTGAAGGTCTCCTATGCATTTATGTTTGCTACTCTATGAGGGACAAACTGAATGCCACTATGCTATGTTTTCTTTATATGAAACAAACAAACGTCTTGCAAAACATTGTTATTCATGAATCTTTTCTTTGTGCCTTTTCATGTTGCAATGATAGTTGCTTTGTCTTATTGTTAGAACTTTATCTTTCATGTTATGATTGAAGTACTTTGATCCCAGCTATCAATGTTTTACAAATACTTTGATCAAGTTTATGATGGTGCATGTCACCTCAAAAATTATTCTTTCTTTTTATCACTTACCTACTCGAGGATGAGCAGGATTTAAGCTTGGGGATGTTGATACGTTGCGAACGTATCTATAATTTTTGATGTTCCATGCTTGTTTATTATCTACTTTCTTATGTTTTGTCCACACTTTGGAGTACTTTTTATACACTTTCTTGGACTAACCTATTGACAAGATGCCATAGTGCCAGTTGCCTGTTTTCTACTGTTTTTGGTTTCAGGAAAGTCAGAAAATGAATATTCTCGGAATTGGACTGGACAAAACCCAAAGTCAATATTTTACTGGAAGACTCACGGAGCCAGAAGACGAGACGGAGAGGGGCCACAGGGCAGCCACACCATGTGGTGGCGCGGGTCCACCCTAGCCGCGCCATCTGGTGGTGTGGGCCCCCTGGCCGCCCACCGGCCTTGCCTCTTCGCCTATAAGAAGCCTCTTTATGCATAAACCCTAAATCGTCAAGCCTCCAGCCACGAAAAGTTCTGCAGCGCCGCCGCCGCCACCGAATGGGAGATTTGGGAGACAGAAAGTCTCTGTTCTGGCACCCTGCCGGGACGGGGAAGTGCCCCCGGAGCCATCTCCATCAATCTACACCACCATCTCCATCGTCGTTGCTGATTCCCATGATGAGGAGGGAGTAGTTCTCTCTCGAGGCTAAGGGTTCTGCCGGTAGCTATGTGTTCATCTCTCTCTCTATGCATGATCATATTGTGATCATGAGCTATTATCAAGTAGATCTACCTTGCTACTCAAGTGCTTAATAGATCTCTGCTCGCCCCATGTGTTTGAAAGTGACAGCGTGCACACCATGGTGGCACTTAGGCTAGAGATTACAAATACTTGTTATGAGTTATATTTGGAGTTGGATGTCTCTATGAAATTGTGGTGTTTGTTGGAACCATCTAGCGCTCAAGGTGATAGTGTGGGATTTTCTAGATGGGAAAGGCTTACTTTGAGGTGTTTTGTTATAGCCCTACCATGGATTAGAGTGTCCAACCGGAGAGTAGTTAAGAGTACTATCATAAAGAGAAGATATTTATATGAGAGTGTTCACTAGTGAAAGTATGATCCCTAGGCCTTGTTTCTAAACATTGAAACACCATTTGCAATTAGATACGTTACATGTTTGCTTGCTTCCATATTTATTTCAGTTTATCTTTTGTCTCTTCCATGCCATCAAGCTATTTTCTGGCACCATTGTCTTATATCCAAACCACTTGTATTTCACTATCTCTTCGCCGAAATAGTGCACCTATACACCTAACAAGTGTATTGGGTGTGTTGGGGACACAAGAGACTTCTTGTATCTTGATTACAAGGTTGCTTGAGAGGGATACCTTTGACCACTTCCTACCTGAGTTCGATAAACCTTGGGTAATCCACTTAAGGGAAACTTGCTACTGTTCTACAAACCTCTGCACTTGGAGGCCCAACAACTGTCTACAAGAATAGAAGTGCGTTGACATCACCTCGACGTCCTCCTCGCCTCACTATCATCGTTCGCCTCGCCTCGCCGTCACCTATCCAGGTCTGAGTCCCTGCTCCGACACGTTTAATATCATCATCTCCATGACCTCGTCATCGCCGTCCCGCCTAGCCTCGCTGGTTAGTTTTGGAAATCAAAATAGTGTTGAAACCAGTCCAAAATTGTAGTGAACTGAGAATTGAAGTTAGAGCAATCTATTTGTAGGGATTAGCGCAATCTGTTTGTAGGAATTGGAGTTAGCGCAATCTGTTTGTAGGAATTAACTAGCTATGTTTGTCCAGTGAACTAAGAATTTGATGTATCGTCTGTCCATTCCCGTGGTTAAAGGTAGTTAGCGCATTCAAGTACCAATTCAAGTCTTGGTGGTCTGTTTGAATAATTTAGTATGGGATAAATCGAAGTTGATGTCTATAAATCTAGTATGCCAATTCAAGTACCATTTGCGAACTAAAAAAAGATATTTAGTTCCTCTGTTCATTGTCCACTGTCCACTGTACATTTTTCCATCTTTTACAAGTACTAGTAAAAGGCACGTGCCACACACGTATATACTGTATGAAATGTGATTTAATAAATATTAAGTTGTTATTATTCAATAGTCTTGTTAGAGAAAAAATGCATACATTAAGTCTATCAATAATAACTATCGATACATATTGAGAATACATCCTACGGTGCTATGAAATTTTAGGGATGGTGACATGATAGTTCTAGAACATGGTGGAGTTTGCTCTAGGTACTATTCAACAAGAATCCAGCTGCTCTGAACCATTGGATCTAACAGGCCAAAGGTCAGGATTGGTGCTATGGATCCAATTCAAAACTGCTCCATTATAGTAGTAGAGATATATGCATATTGCTACTTGTACTGAATGAAGAATTACAATGATTCAGCTTCTTGTACACTGTTTTTGCTAATATGTCTGTTTGTTTAAGAAGTATGTCATAGCCGAAGTACCGTGGCGTGTACAAGAAGCCGATGAGGATCCCCACTTGGGAGGCTAAGATCACCATGGGTGGGATTAGGTGCTACCTTGGGACATGGCAGTCCCCCGAGGAGGTGGTACGTGCCTACGGCTGCATGGCAGTCCAGCACTTCGGGGCGAGGGCGATCCTAAACTTTCTGAGGATCGAGATACGGCCATTCAGAATAGGCCAGTGGATATGAGAGTCGCCACGACGGTGGAGGAGCAGGAGCACCGACTGGTCGAGAGACAACTTGTTGACCCCTTCGTCAAGACACTCCGTGAGGATCCTACAGTGATGGCGCAGAAGTACGAGTTCTTGGCGACCATTACGCGCCAGCAGCCTGTCCAGGAGGTGGGTCCCTCTAGGCCCGATGGCGTGGGCTCCTCCACCACGCGCCCTCAGGGCCCGTACTACGGGTTCAGCCCCGGCGACTTCACTGTCACATCCACGTCGTCTATTGACCTAGGTTCCTTAGGCTTATCGTCCGACGACGACAACAATGCCTGATCTAGCTATACTTTGTCTTATATTACTTTAGACTTATCCTGCTAGACTTTATCATTTATATTACTTATCCTGCTAGATGTGGATCAGCTACTTGTCATATATTACTTATCCTGCTACTTAATTACTTTATAACTACATTTACTATGTGTCTTCTTTCTAGATAAATATATAGAATGGATTAAGTGTGCAACAACTATGCACAACCATTGGGGAGGTGCCTGGACAAGAAGTTTCCCATTGTGCTCCCTGCCGGGTTTGAGGCTAGGACGGTATATGCTCTGTGAGATACATAGTATCATGGATGTCTCTATATATATAGAATCGAAAATAAACCATGGACATTGTTGTATTGTTATTGTTTTACTCATTTAATCCCTTGCGCTTGGCGACGGGACTTCATGGACCAATTTCATAGAAACACCATGGACAATGTCGAGTTTGAGGTCCTTGATGTCATATGCTAATCTCGACAAGAGTTATATGGTTACAGTGACCAACATAGCGATCAGGACACCTTTCAGTGGACCTGGCTGGATAAACTTCTTGAATGATCATGAGATGTAATATAGAGACATGATAAGATCTTTCTCATTCATCAAGCAACCGTAATCTACTACATGTACACGCCCCCTAATGATGGTATCCAAGAGTAAGCTGGCTATATAGTTGAGAGCATCATATTATATGTCATTTACTCTATACATGCATTCTTTTTTATGTGACTTTCTTCTCATTATATGCAAATTGGATTATACCGAAGAAGCGTGCGGCAATTGTGGTCAACATAGTTGACATTGCATGGACAGGAAGATTACCATACCGCTTCCTGTGAACTTTGGTGTTATGACGGTATGTCCCCTGAAATTCATGTGAAGAATGTAAATATATATATATGTTCAATGAAAATCATGACTAATTGCTTTGTCCTATGATTTTACTCATTCAATCCCTTGTGGTGCACGACATGGCTACATGGACCATCTTCATAGAATCATAGATGAGGTTGCCGTGTTTAGTGTCACTTTTACGCATCATAATCATCCTGATATGATGTACTAGGTTAGGGTCTCTAACAAGGAGGCCCGAACATATTTTAGTGGTCCTAGATGGAACAGACTCCTCATCTTGTACGATGACATGCAAGAGGGCTGGGAGTTCAAGTTTTTGCTCAGTCATACTTATGGCGTCATCTATTTCACTTGCTTTCCTCCCGACTCTTCCGATGACGAGGGTGAAGATGAGTGAACTCTAGGTAATGCTATATGAACCAATGTCTTAGATATATTGAACTTAGTGGATACTGCTACTGTTTCCTATGTTAATATGTATTTTGCTGTCATTATCCTGTATACTGTATATTTCTATATTCATCTGTGTATTCTGTATATTTTTTTGCTCTAATACATAATAGTGCCGGCGAACAAATTGTATTATCCCTGCCGAAGAGACGTGCACCAGTGTGAGGGGGCATTATCTCCGGCGAATGGGTTTACTCGCTGGTGGTATGCTCAGTTATCGCCGACAAATTATGTAGTTCACCGGCTATAACGCATTACCACCGGTGAATAGGAACTCACCGGTGGTAGATGATTTTGATGCACCGGCGGTGAGCCTTTCCCTACTAGTGTTTCTCTCTCCACCTGACTTAGTATAATTTTTACGGTATATAATTTATAACATCTAAAAATATAACATCTAAAATTTCCAATGGTATAATTTTTACGGTATATAATTTATATTTTATTAAATAAATTGATGACCAAGGTATACGTTAAGGACTTGTAAACTGAAATAGAGTAGATTAATTGCACATGCCACGATAGTTATGTGTAGTTCGGGATAAGCCCATGCAGTCACTGGTAACACAATGTGTGTTGGCTCAGTTCTCTTTCTTTGCAACATTTTACTGGGTTAGCCCTAGAGTCCAGGTATCTCTTGTCCTGCACTCGTCTTTTCTCTCTCCACTTGACTTAGCTGCCACCTTTACCTCCATCTCGTCCATGATTGGTTTCTCTCCCTCCGGCCGGCCTCGTCGGTGTCAGGAGGGGTGGGGAACCCGATTTATGGGTAGAGTTTTTAATAAAACTAGTATTTCAAAATCATATTAGGATTTTGGTACCCATCTTTTTGGCGTCTACGTCAATGGAGATGGTATTGTCCACAATCTGTGATCTTGGGCCCTTCGTTTGACGACGGGATCTCCTTCCCAGCGTCAACGGTGAAGTTGTAAGATTAAAATTCTATAGGTACAGTCTTTCAGATCTCTCTTCGCCAGATCGGTTTTGGATTTTTTTTTTCTCATGGTTGCTCAAAGAGCATTATCCTCGTAATATTTGTTCCATCTGTATGTCCTCGACAATGGCAGTCGTACTCTCGGTTCCCCGCGGCATCGACGAGGCTATTTTGTTCTTTTCCTAAAATATTGATGTTGTGATGTTGGTACTGTTACTGTTGTTGCTTGATTACTCTCATGGTTGCGTCTCTGCACCCGCTGCACTTCCCAAAAAAATCAGGAAAGATACATTTTCCCAACACGTTCTGAAGAAAAAACCCTGTTCTGCTGCACTTCTCAAAGAAAACATATGCCAGCACTAGGATCCAAATGCACGGCGACAACCGCACACGGCACGGTGAAACGAAGCAGAAAAGAGAAAAAAGGAAAAAGAATGATTTGCTTTCGCAGGCCCGCAGATCTGGCTATATGCATGTTCAGGCACCTGTCAATTCCTTTGTTCAGAAAACGAGCCGCTTTATTGACTAGTACCACATCCTGCCGGTGCACCTCTCTGTCCTTGGCCGCGACCTTGTGCACGCAGCATGCATGTTGCCGTCAGCCTGAAAACGAAACGATCTCACGGACGGAGGAACCGCGTCTTTCTTTTTTTTTGCCCAGCCGCGTACGTACGTGCAGGGCGCGCGTGTGCGGTTGTGTCACCCAGTTGATCCAGTTATGTGTCGATGGTGCCGTCGTGTACTGGTTGTATTGTATGTACACGAGGAAGGCCGAAAAGCAGGCTACACAGTGAAGATGGGCGGGACGCGCAGCGAACAGTGTCGCTTTCGTCGTGGTCCTGGGCGATCTATCTATCTACAGGGAAAAAAGGACGAGATCCTGTCGGCTAGCTAGAGATGTGTACGAAACCACCGCACGTAGCGCACGTACTTACCCAGGTACGGTACGTCCACGCGCCCATGACCTTTGCCTGGCCATCCTCGTGGAACAGCTAAGCAAAATTACGCGGAGAATCATCTCTATCTAATATACAGTATTATGAGAAGAAAAACAAAAGGTGGTGAAACAAGAAATGCACATCACCTCATATGCACATATGCATGCCCTCCTTTTCCGCACCGGCCCCTACGTACGTACGTGAGTGGTCAAATCACGCGCCGACCGATCATCGATCGATCTAAGGTCGACGACGTGCGACACGTCCATGCATATATGCTTCCACCCATCCGTCGTCATGCCGGCCAGCTGCGAGTCTGCAACACGGTTATTACGTCGATGTAAAGCAGCTGCCATCCATCTATCCCTGCATGCATGGTTCGTCAGCATACGTGGCACCACCTCGTTCACAAGCACCTAGTACAACAGTGTATCTATATCCACGGGAGCTGGAGCTATACGGGGTTTACTACTGGGGCTGCATATGCACACATACATGCTCACGCGATTTGACGTTTAACTGCACATTTTTCATGGACTTACATGCATGGCCACATCTTATGGGACGACAGATGCGCGCGTCATGCACGCTGCGACGACCCACTACGTACGATCGTGAGAATGAAGGCGCATGCAGAGGCAGGCACACATGCGATTTTGTCCGGAACATTTAACTGATAGCAGTAGAGCAGCAGTGTGTGTACATCATCAGATCGACTGAAGATTGTGCGTATAGCGTATACACAACGGAAACAAGATGCATAAAAGACCTAGGCTGGATGGAGTGAACGTACGTGTAAACCCGAGATGTGCTAAGCTTAATCAATTGTTGCATACAGCCGAGCATGACCAGAGTTCTGGTATGCACCATGATGTTCTTTTACGCTATGGCGTCGACAACGTACTATGGCGCGAAAGCCGAAGTTATACGCTACTCTCTCCGTTCCAATTAATAGTATGTACGTAGATAAAATTGCATCAATTAATTTCGAATGGAGGGAGTACAGTACATACTACCCATTTCCATCGCAGCTTCTGATCACGAACGAACTTCGACATGCAATATGACCAAACATCCCAAGTTACATTGATGGTTGTCTCGTTATTTTTCTTTTTTACATTTATACTTGCAGCAAGCTCAATATCGGTTCAAGCGGCTAATCGCATCGACTTTGGATACGTACTATGTACTCCTCCTCGTACGTTATGTTCACACTCGAGATTAGACAAACTGGAACAAATAAGCAATCCGGGTTATTACTTGCGCTAGGGTTTATTCCAGTTCCGCTATGGCCTTGTACATTATGATCTCCATTTGGGCTTTTTAAGCTTTTGGCCCAACGAAAGTTTCGGTCCTAAAAAATAAACTGAGCTCTGCATGAAAAAGAAATGAAAAAACACACACATTCTTGGTCATCTGAACCCTTACTTTCTTAGTCTATTTTATTTACTTCCTACTCCATATTAATGGCCTCAATTTTTATCTAAATACATAACTAGATACATAAAGTTGAGACCATAAATATAGACCGGAGAGAGTATAATAATGTGCCTGTGAGCAGTTGTGCCTGCTGATAGCATTAAACTTGAGCGTCCATGGATGTATGGTTTCGTGTTTCTGCTCCTTTTTGGGGTAAACTATGGGGAGCCGCTGGACATGTCTAGAAAGGGGTTGGAGAGAGTACGAAAAATCCTTCCAAATTACTCCAAGAAACAGACTTTCGTCCCGCTATGTAAATGTAGTAACCACATCGATTCATGAGTTCGGGTCATAAAAATGCGGGGTCGGTAGCAAATACATGCCCGAAAAGAAAAGAAATAAAGATAAAGGAGAATCGACTAGACGATCATGACCAGCAATCGCCGCGCTCTCTGAATTTGGCCCACCACACTCCAAGCACACCAAAAGCCCGAGTACCAAGAATCTCCTTCCCAAGGGAAACACAGCCAACACAGTATTGCTTCCTGGACCATGGTCCTAGGGTTTCCCCTGGTACTCCGAATAAAGTGGAGACAAAGGATTCCCTCGACGCCCTCCAGGAAGGAATGGTTCCACTCGAAAGTGGCACCGCGTTAGGGTCTAACAAGCTGACATGGATTTCTCTCGACCTCCGCCGACACAAAAAACCTGGTGCATCGGAAAACCTGTACCTAGCTTTGCCACCAACCAACATGCGCCACCACGACCTTGAGATCACCATCACTGTGTCTTCGTGGACACCGACATGTGGCCTGAACGGTGGAGGCACACGGCATCGTCGGAATAGGGGACAACATACTTGCAGCTCGCAGGAGGAACCGGCATCCACTATCGAGAGGCAGTCATTGACCAGACAGTGCAACCAGGACACACCAGACCCATGTAGGCTTGGCCAGGCCCATACGGACTCGTAAAGCCTTAGTTGTCACTTCTGCAATCGGTAGGCCACATTGTTGCATCCCCAACTCTATCTAGTCGCCGCCGCCACCTAAAGAGATCCTAGTAAAGGCATCACCTTGACCTGCCCAAGCCCATTTGGGCCTGCTCGAGCCCATCTTGGCCCGAGGTGTCAAGATCCGTCTAGGGACGGCAACTCCCAACCATGACGCCCGCCGTCCGAGCCGCTATGGGCCACCTGATCGTGCTAGACGCGGGGCTTCCGAAGTGCATTTCCGCCACGGGGTTGAAGGCCCCTGACCCGACCTCCATGGCACGGGGAAGGGGCTGCTCAATCCGGGTTATTACTTGCGCTAGCATTTATTCCACTTCTGCTATGGCCTTGTACATTATGTTCTCCATTGGGCCTTTTAAGATTTTGGCCCAACGAAAGGTTCGGTCGTAAAAAATAACCAGAGCTCTGCATGAAAAAGAAATGAAAACTGAAGGGGATCCGTAGTAGAAAACAAAAAAAATTCTACGTTGGAACCCTAAAAACTAGTAGGATCTATCTATGTAGTAATGTGGTAACGGCCGAGCGTAAAGAATATATACCCTTGTAGACCGTACGCGGTTAACGTTTCGAGGGGAACGTGGTTAATGTAGTCGTACTCGTAGCCGACTTCAAGGTCGCGAAGCTCCTCACAGGTCACCCCTTGCTCCTTCTTCATCATGCAGCAGCTCCGGCTCACGACATTCAAGCGCCCCAAGTGTTGCGCCTCGTGTCTTCGTACACATCCAGTGCACGATGAGACCTCCGGCTCCCCAATCCCACCGGGAGTGCAAAAGTTGATATCCGGCTAGGAATCCCTGCAACGCAACGGTGTGCTGCAGGTGTGCCTCATTCGCACAACCCAAACTTGGGGCTATGGTCACAAGGTAGAGAGAGAGGGAAGGAGGAAGTCAACCAAAGGACTTCTCCAAATATTGGTGTCTCTAATCCCACCCATGGGCATCCCTTTATATAGGCTAAAGCCTTGTTTACTTCTCTCGTATTCACTAGTGTATTTGCGGGGAATAGAGGGAATTGTTCCAATTCCCGCAAATCTCCGTAGTCCGTTTACTACTCCAGGTTTGGCCGGGATAATTCCGGGATATCCCCGCAAATCCTTCTTATTTTTGGCTAGATTGAAAACTCTCCTACATGGTAGAGTATTTTCGGGGAAGGGTATTTGCGGGAATTGGAGAGTATTGGGTGAACACCAAATCTCCGCATATCCCCACAACTGTAGTGGATAAAAATACGAGAGAAGTAAACAAGGCCTAAGGGGGTGTGCCTTTCTCAAAAGCTAAGCCACGTGGGACTAATAGTCAAAGGAAAAGGGGCAAAAAGGAGAGGTTCAGCCGGATAGGCCAATTGGGACAGCCGAATTGGCCCATCACGTAGCGGCCCAGCTGGCTACAGCAGCCAGCGGTGGCAATAGCTGATCGGGTGGGCCGACATGCCCACCATACCAGGCAGCAGCGGCGGCAGCTGGTGACCGGGTGGGCTGGCACTGCCCCCGCGGCCCAGCTCGCCCAGCGCCCTGCGCAGCGGCTAGTAGCCAGTGCCTGGGTGGGCCGCGCCAGCCCACCTAACGCCCGCTCGCTTGTGGATGCCCGCCAGCGTCCGCTTGGGCCGCAAGGCAGCGGCCCGCCAGCGGCGGTTGGACACCTGCTGCCACGCGCGGTGCCTAGCACCTGCCGACGCACCTAAGTGGGCCGCCTGGCCCACAACGGCAGAACCTGTTATTTTTCCTTTTTCCTTTTTCTTTTTCTGCAGCTTTTCTTCTAGGCTATTTTCCTACGGGGATTTGGCATAATATAAAAGCTGTCTTTATAAATCTTACTCTAAATATTATTTAGAATATATTTTCATAATTAACATATAATAAATATATATTCAAATTCTCATTTATCCGAAAACACTTTTCCGGTCTTTTCCTTTATTCTTTCTCAGAATAACTTCGGATCTCTCTACGGAACATTTCTGGTTTTCTCTTTCTCTACTGTGATTTCATCTTATGAATGATCGCTCTAATTGTACCCTTAAGTGTATCCCCTCACGGCTCGGGAATGCTCTAGACATGATCTATATCAATGATCAATAGAAGGACCAGGTTTATCCATGTGATCCCTATGCATTCTTGATGACAATGTCGTTTGAACCGGTAAATGTAGCATCCATATTCCTTTTGTTTGTTGATACGACTTGTCCGAGATCCGATCATTGGTATCACATACCTTATTCAATCTTGTTAACAACAAGTTCTGTTTTCTTGTTACCGTGATATTACATCCCCGTGACCGAGTCATATGTTGCAACATTTATGGATGTTAATTTCACCAAGCCCGCAGTATGTATCTTTACCCGTCATGTGGGTCAACAAATCCCGCTCTTGACATATATTGCCTCTACGGTTCCTTCGAGTACCTGAACACACCTTTATAACCACTGTATTACCAAGTGGCGCTTGATGCTATCTAAGCACTCTCGGGAGACTGTGATTGATATAGCCTCACGGTCTAAGGAATTAGGAGTCTAGATTTAGCTGTTGCAACAATGAACTTATATGACTTAATTGTGTTGCAATCCTTCGAGGAATGTCCATCACACCATTCTCCAATGATATGACCCTGTTGCCAATTGGCATAAATGCCCATGATCTTGAAACCCAGATCATCCTCATGACCAACGAACTAGTATGAATAGAGACTACTAGGAACTTGGTTGTTTCATACCACACCTGTACCAATGTTTCTACTTGATACAGTTATAGCACAATATGAAACTATTATAAACTAATTGATATGACAATAAAAACCTATTTATTATTTGCCTCTAGGGCATATCTCCTTCAAATACACACACGCACTAGAGTACAAATAATCTTGCTCGCATTTTACTCATATAAACCATATAACATATGCGTTTATTAATCTTGCATGCTCACGGGAAACATCATGTCCATGTTCTGTTTTACCAGATCATTATGTCTTTTGCAAATCGTTAATGTCTTCCTAATTTTGACATTTACACCATTATCAGATAATGGGTCGAAGTATTTGTTTGGCGACAAAGTGAGACTTTGTTTCTAGTGTTTATAATGACGGTTGTTTTCACTGTTGTCATCTAAACATCGAAACACACTTTGTTATCCTTTGTGTATATATTGTAGTCATGGCAGCATAACGAGGCCGGATTCCAGGACCCTACAGTGACTTTAGATCAACCTCGAGGGATTTCTCATGGGCACTGTGCCCTGGGACACATCATTCTTCGTTAAAAGTGAACTAGCCCCGCCATAAAATTATACATCACATCATATGGAGACTTTATACTTCTATATCTATGTAGATCCTAGTGCATGAAATGCAACTATGCCACTTACTTTGCTTCTTTCCATCACTACATGTAGCATCCCATCTGTCTAACATCTGTAATGCTACATGGTCTAATAATAAAATGCTACTTCCTACATATAATTGTTGCATCATAATTATATCATGCTCATGTCATCATGCCACCTTGCATTTGAGCATCATATAAAACCCTTTTCATTTGGTTCTTATCTCATATGCATTATTAATTGTATTTGTCTCTTGATACATTGTATTTGGTTCTTGATAAATGCTTGATGCCCAAGTTGAGTTGGGGGCATATCTTTTATTAACTCCACCACCTTCTTGTCACCACCCCATTATTCCACCACCCTACTATGTGAGCTTGCAATTTATTTGGTTTTACCTCTAGCTCATGTGGAATGGGATGGATCCATTTATAAATCCACATGCTCCCATACATGCATCATGTTGGTTTCACAATATTACTATGGGAAGCCTCATGGTCACCTTTGCATGCCGTGTGAGTAGAATATTTCATGTATCTTCCATATGGGTTGTTTTTGGGAATAATTGAGCATGGTTTAAATATAATTGTGGCCAAATGACCTTCTAGTGGGACATACACACTAGAAAGGCCTATTATATTCAATTATGCTTAAATCCACCCTTACCCTATTTTATCAAGCTTGTAGCTTATGGTGTGGTCTTTATTCAAGTATGGTTGTGCATGGGTGTAATAGGTGCCCACATGTATATGTAGTTGGTTTCACAACTAATGAATGTGGCAATTATTCTTCATGCATGGCCCATGCAAGGCCTCTCTCTTGTTCTTCTATTTTGGTTTCTTTTGAAATATTTTGGGTGGAGTTTGTTTGAACTCAATTGAAGCAAATGAACCAAATAAATGCTTATTCTTTCTCTTGTCTTCCACCTTGCAACTCTTTTGGTGGTTTTCTCTTTGTCAAGCATACATGGGATGTATATTTTGTTTTCACAAAATAACATCATGTGCATGAGACATGCAAGATCATTCTTCTCCGACCTCTCTCTCTTTTGGTCCTTTTTGGTTTCTTCCTTTGTCTTAATTTAAACTTCTTTGGTGTTCCTTAGCTACTCTAACACCCTAGCTCATCCATCTAGTTGATTTTACCTCTTTCTTTTTCTAAGCTACACCTAGCTATTTTTCTCTCTCTCTCTACACCTAACTAAAACCCCAACTCTCACCTCTTTTTCCTTCCTAGACTCGGCTAAGCCTCATCTACCCTTTTGCTAACCTAGACCAGCACCACCTGGTCCGGCTCCCCCTTGCAACCTGGGTTCGACCCACTTCCCTTGCTAGACACCGAGCCGAGACAACCATGGCGCACCCTCCTACAGGTCTAACCCTAGCCGAGCCCCTCGCCTCTCTGTCCCTCTCCCGCTGCCAAGCTAAGCCCCATCGAGCCCTGCGTCGCCACTCTGGCCCAGCTGCAGACCCCAGGAACCTCCCGAGTCGGTCTACCACGTGAGAGAGGGAGGAGAAAGGTGCATGCCACCTTTACCCACCGAGCCCCATGTGCCCTCCCTCTGCCCTCGACCTTATCTACCCCCTCTCTCGTACCTGGCATCGCCCCAGATCCCAGGGCTTGGCCCAGCTCTTCCTCCCCCTCTGCCTAATCCCTCTTCCACCTACATCTACCTCACCGTTGGCATCTGCTCGCCACCACCGTAGAAAGTAGAAGGGTGCGGCGTCTGGTTGTCGAGGAAGACCGAGGAGACCCTCTGGACCAGCCCCGTACCCGGAGACGAGGAGGAGGAGACGGCCAACCCCGCTGCACGCCGTTGAGCCGAAGCAAACCCTAGCCCCGGATCATCAGCAATGCCGCCGATCCACTGCGCTCCGGCTCGATCTGCCACCACCAACAAACTCCCGGTGAGCTCCTGAGTCTCCCAGACATCCTCCTGCTCGTCGTTGCTTCCTGGACGCGCTCATCGATCTGTCGAGCGCTCTCGGTGCATCGTGCTCGCGTTTGTCTACCCGCCGTCGCCCTGCCGCAGTCTCTTCTGGCCGCGCGTCGTTCCCCAGCACCAACCTCCACCCACCGCAGCGGTAGCAGCCGCCTGCGCGCGCTGCGTCGCGGGATCGATCCCCCGCCGCGCTCTGTTTTCCCCGCACCGTCAGTTTCGTCAGAGAACAACCGATGGAAGAAAAACAGTAGCCAGGGTTTTTCCCAAATACCCCCCTACGCCTTTTTGCGGCTCAACCCGCGCTCCACCGGGGCCCGCATGTCATGTCCTGTGACATTTTATAAAAAGGTACCCAGGCTTGTTGGTTCCTCAACCCGCCGTCCCTGTCTCGGCCATGTGGCTGCGCCCGGTTCGCACGCCCGTGCGTGGCCCCGCGGATACGTCGGCCCCACCTGTCTGTCAGCCCGGCTAGACAACCCCGCGGTGAGAAAAGCTCTATCGCGCGTCGTTTTCCGCCAGCTCAGCGCGGCCCCACCCGTCAGCGGCTGAGGCTAGATTTCTCTCAGTACAAAAAGTCTGTGTCCTCTTCTATTTAATAAAAATGTTTTCCAGAAATGTTTAATGTGATTTTAAATCTAGAAATTAATATCTTTTAATTAATAAATCCAATTAATACAAATGATATATGTTTTTGAATCAGAAAAATGTGAGGATTTCAAATATGCCATTCAAATTAATGTTTGGCTAATTTAAATTCTCGAAATTGTTTAATTGCAATAAAAATATCTTTTCTTAATTAATTAATAACTTTAATTCTGTAACTCCAAATTTGACAAATAAGATGTCTAAATCGATCAGCGCAACGAGCCCGTTCTGATTATGCATTCCATGTTCTGAATTGCAGCATGCATCATATCAATATTAAAAATCAGAACTGTTTATGGTAATAAAACTTGTCCAAACAATTAATAAAATGAGTTATTCTTGTCCCCACACCTCACCCTTGCTATGCTACATTATTTCCATGTATATTGTACATAATTCATTATGGCATGCTTGTTTGCTTGTCACATTTTATTCATATGCTTGTGCACTTTATTTATGTTGGCCCTTGTTTGTTTGATTCTTCTTTCGAATAGACGCCGAGCAGGGGAAATATCAAGAATCCCAGGAGTACTACCCAGATCCATCTCTCGCTTCAACTGAGCTGCCAGGCAAGCACTACCACACGCTTGCATACATATAGTACCTATTGCTTCTATCTTATTCTTGCATCATTGAGTCGCGATTGTATTAAATTGAACCTCAAGTACTGCATAGCCTTTACTTTTAAACCCCACCGAAGCTTGTTCCTCCATCCTATGAGCCATTACTACAGGAGTTGTTTGAGTCAGGCGAGTTGTAGAACAACATGTGTAGGGTATGTGAGTGTCTGGTGGATAACGAGGTATCTAAACAACTTAACCTGAGTAGTAATGGGATAACTAATAAAAGAGGCACCGGTGGGCAATATCTGGTATTTGGTTTTTCATGCTCACTTGTGTCCCGTAGGACCCCGAGTACTTGACACCTGTTCCTTGACTATTCGTACTATTCACATACAGGAGACTCTATGAATCCCCCTTTGCAAGAGCTTGATTCGTACTATATTTCTTGCGGCTACAAAGTAGTTTGGGGCTTTATTACTATCCTGTACCTATGCCATGCTTTACTGCTTTATTTAAGATTGTGCGTGGAGCACCTGTACTTCTTTTGGATCCTGCCACGTTTTCGCGGTATCGACAAGCCCATTCACATTTTCGGGTTCCCAGTCGTTTACAGCCGTCGTCACAAACCTTGGGTCCGTCTCAGAGCCGACCAACTTCGTTGCGGGTAGCTTAATGGGGTGGCCCCCTGAAATAATTTATGAATCATGTGATTGCTTTGTCGTGAAAGCCTCGTTGGGTTTTGATTTGGTTTTTCCAAGGTCGATCGTGTGTGTGTTGCTATTTGTGCACCCCTGCAGGGTAAATCTTTCTAAAAGCCGTGTCCGTGGTTATGGACGACTTGGAGTACAGTTTCTCGATCATAGACATGACTAGTAAATAGTGCAATACTCATGGAATGGTTAATAAAACTGCCAACAGATGGGTGGTTCGTCCGCTTTCTCGTTGGTAAGCGAGAAGGAGGATGGATCTGTTACTTTATACTGTTATAACTATTATTTCTAATTAACGGACATCCGCCTATCATTGGTTAGGCGGATGGTTAGTGAGTATCTATAGACTTGTTAGTTATTGTCTTTCGCTGCAATTGCGTCACCCCCAGGTATATGTCCCCTTTAGAGGCATAAAGACTTGCTGAGTACCCCTAGGGTCTCACACGATAAATTGTTTGATTCAGATGAACAGGTGTATTCGCAAGATGGATACTGGGTGGAGGAGACAGATGATGTTGGCAACGATCACTCGGTGTAGAGATTCCGGGGATGGGGATCCGTGAGATCTGTGGGCGGGATGTGCTTATTTATGTGGCATCTTATGCCGATTTGCTTCTTGTCCGTACTCGGATCTTGTTTCCCGCTTCCGCTTGATACTCTGTTGATTGATGTATGAGGATCTATCCTACAATATTATATCTATCTAGGATATTTGGATCTTGCCATATGGCGTTGCAATATTTCTATTTCTTTTAGATGGTATGGCTCTGAGAACTGTTGTAAGGTAGCTTGCATACATACTCACTTGTGTATGTATTTGATCTCTTCGCATGTTGCCTACGCCGCTCGCTCTTGTCCCGGTGTTCTTGGAAGTGGTTAGGGCGGACAACGGGCCTACACGTGGGTGGCCTTGGGCCTCCGCTGTAAACCCTTAACCACTTTTGGTTCATCCAGGCTTGAACTTAAAACGTAGGGTCCGAGGTTGTTACACTACAAGGAATGTGTCAACTAGTGACCTTTTCTTAACGACCATGAGTTTTTTGGTCATAGATCTATGACGATTTTAAATCAGATGGTCGTAGGACATTTGGGGGGGTCCAAACCTTGAAACACCCATGACCTTTTCTGCTAGAAAGGTCATAACTTGATTACACCACTAGGTCATAACATAGACGACACATGTATATGACCTTAATTTTAGGCTACTACGACCAATTTAAATGGTCGTTACTGTTAATGTATGATTTGTTAAAACGAACAGACTGCCAACTAATCAATTTCACTTATGTGTCGTGTCCACGTGTCTATTTTTGCCTACGTATATATTCACGTGTCAATTTATTTTTATATGTCAATTTTTTGCCTACATGTCATGTCCACGTGTCAAATTTTTGCCTATGTATTATATTAGCGTGTCTCCATGCTGACCGGGAATGACTGACCTGACCAACGAATGCCCTGAGAAATTAAACGTCAAATAATATCGCGGCAGCGGGGGCAGGAATCGAACCTGCGCGCCCTCACTCCATCCTATATGGTTCTTACCACTACGACAATGCTTCGTCAGTTGAAATAAGAGCACCCGCAATGTATAAGTGTATAGAATTTTTGTCTGCTTGGGCCTCGGGAGGAGGCGCCCCCTGAACTAAGGCTGATCGTCCAAGTAAGGTGGTCTGTTATTTTTGAAAAATATGATGGTATCATTTTAAAGCATTTATTTGGTGCTTGGTTCACAAAACGACCCGTTTTTGACATTCCGAAAATGAAAAAAGGAGCCATCCAATCAGAAAAGAGAACCAGCTAACCACAAATCTGTCCATCAAAGCTGCTCTCTACCGTTGAAATGGCCTCCATCTAACGCTCCAAACTGACGGGGCCTGTTTCTTCCGCCACACCCCCACTTGGACATGAATTGACGAAAATGCCCTACAATTTTCAATCTTTGCGCCACAAATGTGAAGGGGTAGTTTGGTAAAAGCCCCACGACAGCCATCCAGTCATCCAGATTGCCCCCAAAACCCTAACCTCTCACGCACGAGACTCCGCCGCCCTCCCCAGATCTCCACCCTGTCGCCCCCGACCTCGTTCCCCAGATCGTCTCTCCCCGTCGCCCCCGACCTCGTTATCCATCTCCAGATCGTCTCTTCCCGACCCCGTTGCCTCCCTCTAGATCTCCATCTCCACCACCAGAGATAGTCCTCTTCCTCCATTCCCCACCGCCAGCCAGTCGCCCCCGACCTCGTTCCCCTTCCCCGAAGCTAGCGGATTAGCGCGTAGAGCATCTCCGCCTCGGCCAAGATCGCCGCCTCGCCTCCTCGCGTGTGGCCAACGGGGCACATGGGGGCGGAGGTGGAATCGCGGTCGCGAGCGGGGCAGCGCTGGACGCGTCCGTGGTGTACGCCGCCTCGTTCAGGCCAAGTGCCAGGCGCTCGTCTGGAGCGCGAGAGCATCACGAGGACGCTGGATCCAGCCCCTCTCCCGCCGCCCCCTTCCCTCTATGTTTCCCTTCTCCCCCTCTCCACATCTCTATTGGTTTCTATCTCTCACTCTCTCTTTCTCTCTGCAGGCAACACCAAGAACCATCTGCGAGGAAACAATGCGTTCATGAGATCCGACAAGGAACCAATGCGCTCGATCCCCACCTCGCTCTCCCTCACCCTGGACGTTGACCTCCGCGACTTCTCCTGCCTCCCTAACCAGATCCTCGTCGATCTCTTCAGAGTACACGCTCCCTCAGACTTCCCCTTCCTACTTAGCTCTGGTTACTTGCAACTGGACTGTAGAATCATTGTAGATGATGTACTCGAGTGCCTCCATCATACCGTAAATAGTAGAAGACAGTTTAAATTAGCTGCACGTGGTTATGCCATAGCAAGTAGGTAACTAACAGATTATCGTTTGAATATAACTTGTACAAGTTTGGATTTAGTCATTTTTGTAGACGAATTTGATGTCTACTACAGCATATCATTTTAGTTTGTCAATAGTGTTCAGCTGTACCCTGCATTGGAACGGTAGTATTCCATGACATTTGCATACAAATAGTTTCAGAAGAAACAGGTTAATAGCCAACTTTCTGTTGTTGCTAACTGGTTAAAAAATAGTTAGCTAGTATGTCATGATTTTATTCTTGTTGGAGACAGTAGTGTGCTCCACTAAGTTACATCATGATTATGTATCAATGTGACCCTGAAATCTTCTGTACTTAAGTGCTTTGTGTTTTTGTCTAAAATGAATGGATTCAGCATCTATTATTTCTACTCTTGGTACATAATGGAGTATGTATCATGCCTATTCTGGTAGATGGGTTAAGATGCACGCTCTAAAGGCCGAAGTTGCTAGTTAGGATGTTACCATTACTGAACTAGTGTTGAATAGTCACATATTATTATTTAGTTTGCTTCAGTTTCGTTATCCATCATGTAGCTATGTGTTCGGAGATGCTGCTCCGATAATTTTGGTCATCCAACATGTTGCTTATATCACCTGTAACTGTATATATATGCAATGGTCACCGGATCTGTTCCATCCCAGGTGTCTGAGCTGCTGCTGCCTGGGAGACCATGTGTCTGAGCTGATGCAGTCCACCACTTCCCTGAGCTTCTTGTACTTCTTCCGCACCACTCCAAGCTGCTACTGCCCATGATGTCTATTTTCTCACCCATTCATGTATTTTGGCTAAATTTTATATATTTTTACTATACTGGTGTAGTATAGATTAGCAGTACCATGCTTGAACAGTAGATGCACTATAGGGGTGTTATGTTTCTGATATGGTGCTTCTTTGTTTGGGTTGCTATTCTGTAGAGTTATATGTACTAGCTTGTGATCATAGAATGTAACACCTGATCATAAATTAATTTGTAGTATACCATGTGTATTTCTATTGTATGAGTGATCACGATGTATTTTAAACCTGTTGTAGCTTGGTAGTATTTTTGCACTGATCTTGTAAAAGTTTAAACAACTATAGGCATCCATGGTGGCACATTTTGCACTGCTAGATGTACTGTTTTGTAGTTCCTAAGGGAAGGTGTATGCCTTGATTGGTTACCTCAATTCTTATCGTCTGGACTACCTTTTTTTTGCTAGATGTACCTTTATTTGCTGCTAGATGTACTGTTTCGAGCAAGTTGTGCCTACTAATATACTTCTATGTTCTGTGTCCAGTAGTTATTGTGCAAGTCTGATTCCTATTTTTATTACTACTGCAGTCTGTAAGTGTGATTTCCTATTTTTATTGCTCCTCCAGCACGTCGGGAGCTGCAGGCACAGGTGATTATGCGGATGAGCACGGCGATCTATGGCGCGTCGCAGAGAGGCGGCAGCGCTGTGCTCGGGAGCCCACTAGCGGCGGCTGCTCTGATGCCCCTTGGCTGGGATCACGAGCGAGTTAACTGTGATGAGGAACTCTAACATCAGCAGGATTTTTTGTAAATTTTAATTGTATAGGACACGCGACATACTTTCTGGGATGAATATAGTATTTCAATTGTCGATTACCTGATGACATGGCTGTAATCTATCTTGTTTCGTATTATTTGAAATATTATGATTTTATTGGATCCGTCTGAATGAAATTAATGGTTATTGCACAAATGAAAACCGATGTGTGACCTGTGTAGGATTTATACCTGACATGTAGGGCAGTAATGAAACTGGTACTCGTGGGTAGGACCCATCTGACATGTGGGACATGTGGGACCTACTGATGTAAAATTAAAAAAACAGAAATGTTGGGCCGAAGCAAACGCCAGAAATTAAATATATATATGGGCTTAAGTTTTGGGTTTGTCCCATGAAATAACTAGACAGTAAAAGATAAGCTTAGAAACTAAAAGGCTAGAATTGTTGGGCTTGGCCCATGTAAAGCACTGAACTGGACTGGGCTGAATTTACTGCCACGTCAGATTCCACGTTGGATTAGCTTACGTGGACAGGCCAGAATGCCATGACCAAGCTATTGGTCATAAACACTATGACCATCTATTTTGGTCATAATAGTCCATGACCAATTGAAAAAAGGTCGTTAGCTATCTATAGTGACCCTCGTTATGTGACCTACTACTTTTGGTCATAGAAAGGTCATAGATGGATTACTATGACCTTTCTATGACCAATATTTGGGGTCACTAGTTAGCACATTCCTTGTAGTGCATTTAAGTACAAACTTTATTCTGGTTCAGTGATCAACTTAGGAATCATTTAAAGATACGTTCTGATAGTTAAGACTTTGTCCAACCAACTAGAACCCCCGGATCACATTACGTCGAGTATACAACATGGTTATATGGAATAACCTATGACTGAGGCATAGGAGATACAACACATATCTTTCTTTCAACCATAGTTGCAATACTAACTCAATGCTTCATACAGTAAGAACTTCTTTCTTACCTTGTTCCATTCCGAGCTTCTTTAGAATCTTGCTTAGGACATTCTGAACATCTTTCAGAATCAAGTCCAGGAAGCATTCGACATTCAGTGTTTATTAAACTCACTAATCTATCTCGATAGATCTCTTTGTTTAAGAAATTTCAACTTCAACCTTATTTACCTATTAAATGTTATTAACACCAATCACATCATTAATATATGTCGTCCATATATCATAGAATGATTTCATGCTCCCACTCAAATATGACATTCATATTTGAGATCCAAGGATTTCACTTAGCTCCCGCTCAAAGTATGTTAGCTACATATCATGATTTAGCCAAGTTGATTTGCTCCCACTCAAATCTAGGTCCTCTCGATAATATTGGACATTGCAAATTTCTTTGATCACCATCAAATCGAGAATCCCATTAATGAGATTTCAATATCCTTATATTTCTCGCACTTAGGTCCATCATGCTTCTTTGTAATTCGTAGGTATGTATTGTTCAAAACATGACAAGTGAATCAACAATATAATTTGACAAACTTGTAGAATATATAGTTGAATCCTACTTTCTTTAGTAAAAGTATTGACTGAAACGTTATGATCATTATCATTGGTTTCTCCTCTATTTGTAGAGTTGGGATTCACGAAACAAATTCCGCCGCACCACTCAACAATTTGGAGCTAAGGTCTAATACCTTGTTTTGATCTTTTACTTTCTTTCACCTGTATCTGTTGGGGATCCGCGTATGAAAACAATAAATTTTTACCCTACGCCCCTGAACCCCTGAAGCTGCCAGGACCTATCTATTAGTACTACAGTAACGGGAGGGGCTTTTCGTGAACTTACCCTTGAAGACCAAAAAGCATTGTCAATGCTTAGGAGAGCGTGGTTGATGTAAACGAGCCGAAGCCGACCTCAAGGTCATGATGAAGTCCTCGCGCTTCTTTGGCTCCAACGAATTGAGTGCATCAAGTGCGACACCTCGCGGGGAGTTACACATGTCCGGTGCCTGACGATGACTCCCGCTTCCCCGATCTAGCAACAGTTGCGGAAGTAGAGCTCCCAGATCCGAATACCGCAGTGTGATGGCGCTCCGCGATGAAGATGTCTCTCGTTCGTGCAGTCCAGACTTGGGACCACGGTCACGAGAGAGAGAGAGTGAGTGGGAAGGAGAACATATCAATTAGAGATCCTCCCAAAAGTGAGAAGACCTTTATTGATTATCGGTGTATTTTATTTGGCCAAATACCCCCACTATATATAGGGGGAGGGGAGGTACTACCTCCCTCAAAGTTCCGGGGTGGGACTAAAGGAGAGGAGGGGGAGGGGTGGCACCGCCGGCCACCTCCATGGGCCCTATGGGGGGGGCTGGCCCACTAGGGCGCCGGCCACCCCCTTGGCCCCTTCTCCCTCTCTCCTTTCCCTAATGGGCCCTCTTCCTCCGGGAATTGGCCCATCAAGCCTTTGACCATTTAAATTGATTTTTCTCTTTATTAAATAATTATATATAAATGATTAAATCAATATTTAACATTCATTCACATATTATTTAACCTCCGTCGCTATGGAACACTTCCACCTCCACTCCGTACATCCTCCGGACTTACCGAAACCCTTCCGGTTTTCTCTCTACTATTCTTCGGCGATTCCACCGATCCTATAAACACTCTCTAAGCATCATCAAGCCCTTAAGCGTGATACCCCATGGTTAGGGAACACTCCAGACATGGTCGGGACACTCCCACACCAATGATCGATAGAGGGACCTAGATGGCCATGTGACCCCTGCGCGTTCCACGAAGATCTTTCATCGTTTGAACCGGGACAGTCGTGTGTTATTCCCTTTGTCTCTCGATACTTGCATTGCCTGAGATCTGATCAATGACATCACCATGTCATGTTCAATCTCGTTACCGAACAACGCTACTTGACTCGTTTCGACAAGTGATATCCCCGTGATCAAATCACACGTTGCGCAGCTATTGGATATAACCTCTCCGAGTGGGCCCTTCGAGTATCTTCCCGTCACATGGACAGACAAATCCCACTCTTGACATATATTGCCTCAACGGGTTTCCTCCGAGTACATGAACACACCTTTATAACCACTGTATTACCAAGTGGCGCTTGATGCTATCAAAGCACTCTCGGGAGACAGTGATTGATATAGCCTCATGGTCTAAGGAATAGTCTACAAGGATCCATTTCTAATCATCGTAACTTGAACTTCGTGACATGATCGGGTAACGATGTTTAGGTTGGGTATTGGTTCATCATCTCATTCTCGGAATAAGATGACTTCATTTCCAACTGGCATAAATGCCAGATGATTAGGAAACATGATCATCTGTTGACCAATAAACCAGTGACTAGAGTTTCACTAGGAACCCCTAGTTGTTTATATATCACACGTGTATTGATGTTTCCACTCAATACAGTTATAGCATGATATAAAACTTAACCATAAACTATATGAAATATTATAATAGTCCTTATAACTATTTGTCTCGAGGGCATATTTGCAACAGTATCTTCATCAAGACACGTCAACTTTGGAGAACAACAGTTTTGCCCCTTTGTGGAAGATCCATTCATAGCTTCCTAAGAATGCTCTACAAAGACTTGTTTTATTCGCCACGACTTCAACTTCTCGAAATCTCCAGAAACTCGAACTTGTCATAACACTTATGGTGTTGTTTCCACGAATCTTTAGATGTTCCTTTCTATTTTAAATGAGTGTTTGCTTATTTTGATCTTTAACTCTAAACGACAACTATAACCCCTATAAGAGATAATATTATCCATATGTATATTAATACATAATGATTATGATGTTTAGACATTTTAACACAGTTTGAATTCATCCAATTATCATAATTTGTGAAACATCTTTCACAAGTTCCTTTTATGCTAAACTTAACTTGAATATATTAGTCATATCGATCAAATCGAAGAGACTTGTTAATTCAATATCCTCCTTTGCTGCGAACTCATTTGAACAATTCAAATCGTTTCAAACTCATGTTTCATTAAGTAAATACGATTATTCACTTAAGTCCATAATAAATGATTTCCACTACTTGTTGAAAATACGATACATCACTATGTATAAGATTCAACATTTCTTCGCATATCACCGTTTTACCAGAATGCGGAGTTCTAGTCATTCTGCCCAAGAGGCATGGTTTTGCAAAGTCTCTAGATTAAGCATCTAGGACCCCAATCTTCATTTACAATGAAGAACATGCAATAACCAAAATGACTTAAACTATAGTGTCATTTCATAACTAAACTTTGGATATCTTTTAGCATTCTAATCCTTTATAAATGCTTAAACTATTATCATTAACATAGTGATGAGAATAACTTAATTATAATCATAATATGACCATAACGGTATTGTTCATAAGAATAGTACAAACTGGCTTGTAACTTGTTCATATGAATAATCATCTCGCCATAAGCAAGACACACAAACAAGGATTATAAATTTATATTCAAGTCCACTAATCCAAACGATAAACTTTGAGGAAAGAGATGATGTCGACCATCAACTATTTTTCTTGCCGTCATCAAGCCTCATTGCCTCAACTCTAGCAATTATCAAGCAGACCATCTAGTTTTCACAAAGCAGGACAAGTATCAAATACTTTGCAAACTGCATGAGTTTTGCAAGAATTACATTTATAACTTTGTATATCTTACATCTACCCTTCTCATTCATGACCTCCTATTGCGATCAAGCCCTTCTAAGAGTTCTCAACTCTAATGCTAGATCACTAAGTGTTTCTCCAAATATTCACTTTTCATCCTGGTGGAAGAAAACCCATCCAACGGCTCATACTCTATGTGCCTTCTTCTGTAGAATACAAAATATAGCCCAACTCTTTATCGAATGGAGAATGTCTTATTGGATGATTATGAAAAAAACACAAACATTCCGGAGTCATCGAATTATCTCCTAATGGTTATTGTCTCAAGAAGAGAAGATCACCTTTTACGAGGATATCCCTTAGGCATGGATATTAATCTATGAAGTTGGACCCTTTTGCTAAGTTCCACATTAAGAAATATATTCCCATGGTCGCAAAGGACCTCAATGGGATAGGCCATGATCTACTAAGATATTTACAAAAAGACATCTAGACTAAGTTCATAATAAGAGATCAATTTATAATTGGTCTCCACTAAAATTTCATCCCCTAGACGATTTTAGTGATCACATGATCCCTGTCCTCTGCACCTCCCCTGATCATCACGGCTATCAGTGCAGCCTCAAAGGTAGACATTCAATAATGCCAATCACATCATCCATGTGACTCATGCTCAATCTTTCGATCTCTTGTGTTCTGAGGCCACGTCTCTATAACATGCTAGGCTCGCCAAATCTAACTTGTGTGTATTCGCTGTGCAACATGGCTTAAACCCACTGTATGCGAACGTAGATATGTTTGACACCTGCTCACCACAGGTCGCGTCATGCCGAAGAACTTTCTTGGTGGTGCACACACAGGGGAACACGGAACATTGGAATTCAGTAGGGATTATCTTATTTGCTACTGTTGAGTATCTAAATACTAGCACACAATAAGATGTAAAACAGGTATCAACATCATATGTATAATGTGATATGATATGGTGCTTCTTGCGTCTTGATCTCCATCGAGCGCTCCGGCATGATCTCCATCTTGACCTTGGTTTGATGCCAAGTCCACGACGCCTCCACCAGGTCATCCATCAGAATGATGACTATTACTATACTACTTAGTAACAGAAAAGTAAACTACTTTACCTTCATAACAACCAATGCCATATCATAATCACATGCCCTCCTGCAAAATAAAGTTAGACGCCTCTACTTTATCTATTGCAAGTTTTACATGGTTGTTAGGGTTTTCGCAATAGAACTGTTTATAATCTACGAACTTTCCAACCACAACATGGATCCGACAGTTGTCTCTACTATACCCCTTCCGGGGCCCTCCGTTGTAAATGCCATATCAACTATTGAATGAGAGACAAACACCCGCTAGCCACTTATATGGTACAAGCCGTATGTTAAGCGTGGAACCAGTCTCGCGTACGAATACGCGTAAGGTCGGTCCGAGCCGCTTCATCAAACAATACCGCGATATAAACAAGTACATGTTAGAGGGTAACGACTAAGAGATCAATGCCCGCACAATACTTGTGCGTACTGGCCGTACAACACTCCTACACATATATCAGCTCTAATACCACTGAAGGGGATCCACAGCAGAAAACAAAAAAATCCCTACATTGGAACCCCCAAAACTACCTGGGATCTATCTATGTAGTAATGCAGTAACAACCGAGCATAGAGAATACATACCCTTGTAGACCGTACGTGGTTAACGTTACGAGGGGAACGTGGTTGATGTCGTCGTACTCGTAGCTGACCTCAAGGTCATGAAGCTCCTCGCAGGTCACCTGTTGCTCCTTCTTTATCGTGCAGCAGCTCCGGCTCACGACATTCAAGCGCCCCAAGTGTTGCGCCTTGTGTCTTCGTACACATCCGGTGCACGATGAGACCTCCGGCTCCCTGATCCCGCTGGGAGTGCGGAAGTTGATATCTGGCTAGGAATCCCTGCAGCGCAACGGCGTGCTGCAGGTGTGCCTCGCTCGTATAGCCCAAACTTGGGGCCATGGTCACAAGGTATATATAGAGAGAGAAGGAGGAAGTCAACCAAAGGACTTCTCTAAATATTGGTGTCTTTAATCCCACCCATGGGAATCCCTTTATATAGGCTAAGGGGGTGTATCTTTCTCAAAAGCTAAGCCATGTGGGACTAATAGTCAAAGGAAAAGGGGCAAAAAGGAGAGGTTTAGCCGGATGGGCCAACTGGGACAACCGAATTGGCCCATCCCGTAGCGGTCTAGCTGGCTACAGCAGCCGGTGGTGGCAATAGCTGACCTGGTGGGCCGACCTGCCCACCACACCAGGCAGCAGCGGTGGCAGCTGGCGACCGGGCGGGCCAGTGCTGCCCCCGCGGCCCAGCTCGCCCAATGCCCTGCGCAGCAGCTAGTAGCCAGCGCTCGGGTGGGCCGCGCCGGCCCACCTCGTGCCCGCCCGCCTGTGGCTGCCCGCCAGCGTCTGGTTGGTCCGCAAGGCAGCGACCCGCCAGCGGCGGTTGGCCACCTACTGCCACGCGCGGTGCCTAGCACCTGCCGCGCGCCCTAGTGGGCCGCCTAGCCCACAACGGCAGAAGTAGTTATTTTTCCTTTTTCCTTTTTATTTTTCTGAAGCTTTTCTTCTAAGCTATTTCCCTCCGGGGATTTGTCCTAATATAAAAGTTGCCTTTATAAATCTTAATCTAAATATTATTTAGAATATATTAATTCATAATTAACATATAATAAATATATATTCAAATTCTCATTTATACGAAAACACTTTTCCGGTCTTTTCCTTTATTCTTTCTCCGAATAACTTCAGATCTTGCTGTGGAACATTTATGGATTTCTCTTTCTCTACTGTGATTTCGTCTTACGAATGATCGCTCTCATCGTACCCTTAAGTGTATCTCCTCACGGCTCGGGAATGCTCTAGATGATCTATATCAATGATCAACAGAGGGACTAAGGATATCCATGTGACCCCTATGTATTCCTGATGACAATGTCGTTTGAACCGGTAAATGTAGCATCCATATTCCTTTTGTTTCTTGATACGACTTGCCCGAGATCCGACCATTGGTATCACATACCTTGTTCAATCTCATTAACAACAAGTTCTTTTTCTTGTTACCGTGATATTACATCCCTGTGACCGAGTCACATGTTGCAACATTTATGGATGTAATCTCACCAAGCCAGCCGTATGTATCTTTACCCGTCATGTGGGCGAACAAATCCCGCTCTTGACATATATTGCCTCTACGGTTCCTCCAAGTACCTGAACACGCCTTTATAACCACTGCATTACCAAGTGGCGCTTGATGCTATCTAAGCACTCTCGGGAGACTGTGATTGATATAGCCTCACGGTCTAAGGAATTAGGAGTCTAGATTTAGCTGTTGCAACAATGAACTTATATGACTTGATCATGTTGCAATCCTTCGAGGAATGTCCATCACACCATTCTCCAATGATATGACCCCGTTGTCAATTGGCATAAATGCCCATGATCTTGAAACCCAGATCATCCTCATGACCAACGAACTAGTATGAATAGAGGCTACTAGGGACTTGGTTGTTTCATACCACACCCGTACCAATGTTTCTACACTATACCGTTATAGCACAATATGAAACTATTATATACTAATTGAGATATGACAATAAAAACCTATTTATTATTTGCCTCTAGGGCATATATCCTTCAAAAACACACACACATTCTTGGTCATCTGAGCCCTTATTTTCTTAGTCTATTTTATTTACTTTCTCCGCTCCATATTAATAGCCTCATTTTTGTCTAAATACATCACTAAATACATAAAGTTGAGATCATTAATATGGACCAGAGGGAGTACAATAATGTGCTTGTGAGTAGTTGTGCCTACTGATAGCATTAAACTTGAGCATCCATGGATGTATGGTTTCATGTTTCTGCTCCTTTTTGGGGTAAACTAGGGGGAGCCGCTGGACATGTCCGGAAAGGGGTTGGAGAGAGTACCAAAAATCCTTCCAAATTACTCCTAGAAACAGGATTTCGTCCTCCTATGTAAATGTAGTAACCACATCGATTCATGAGTTCGAGTCATAACAATTGCTGGGTCAGCAGCAAATACATGCCCGAAAAGAAAAGAAATAAAGGTAAAGGAGAATCGACTAGACGATGATGACCCACAATCGGCATGCTCTCTGAATTTGTCCCACCACACTCCAAGCACACCAAAAGCTCGAGTACCAAGAATCTCCTTCTCGAGGGAAACA
Organism: Avena eriantha; assembly: GCA_910589775.1. Lineage (NCBI taxonomy): Eukaryota > Viridiplantae > Streptophyta > Magnoliopsida > Poales > Poaceae > Avena > Avena eriantha. The sequence continues at coordinate 94,304,120 of OU342745.1, read as the reverse complement.
CCGCCAACATGGTATTGCTTCCCGGACCATGGTCCTAGGGTTTCCCCTGGTACTCCGAATAAAGTGGAGAGAAAGGATTCCCTCGACGCCCTCCAGGAAGGAATGGTTCCACTCGGAAGTGGCACCGCATTAGGGTCTAACAAGCCGACATGGATTTCTCTTGACCTCCGCCGACACAAAAAACCTAGCGCATCAGAACACCTGTACCTAGCTTTGCCACCAACCAACATGCGCCACCATGACCTTGAGATCACCATCATTGTCTCTTCGTGGACACCGACATGTGGCCTGAATAGTGGAGGCACACGACATCGTTGGAACATGGGACAACATCCCCGCAGCTCACAGGAGGAGCCCACATCCACAGTCGAGAGGCAGTCATCAACCAAACAGAGCAACCAAGGCACACCAGACCCATGCAGGCTTGGATAGGCCCATACAGACTCATAAAGCCCTAGCTGTCACTGCTGTAATCGGTTGGCCACGGTGTCGCATCCCCAACTCTATCTTGTCACCGCCTCCACCTAAAGAGAGCCTAGTGAAGGTAGCACCTTGACCCGCCCAAGACCATTTGGGCCTGCCCGAGCCCATCTTGGCCCGAGGTGCAAGATCCGTCTAGGTATGGTAGCCAACAGTGCTCCCATCCATCATGCCCGCCGTCCTAGGATGGCAGAGCCGCTAGGGCCACCTGATCATGCCAAAGTCGGGGCTTCCATGGAGTTGAAGGCCCTTGACCCGACCTCCATGGTGCGGGGAAGGGGACGCTAGGGCTTTGCCCTGCGATCCAGGCTAGTGGTGGCGAAGGGGAAAGGAAGGTGGAGGGGGTGGTAGGCCGCCGGAGGTGGATGTGACATCCTGTCGCCCTAGGGGCAGAAGAGAGACATAGGGGGGAAGTACTAGCAGTTGTAATGATTCTCCTTCCAAATTACTAACATGTGCGTAATTGATACATTGCAAATGTATCTATAATTTTTGATGTTCCATGCTTGGTTTTATCCACTTTCTTGTGTTTTGTTCCAAATTTTTTTTGCGGGGTAACTTTGGAGTTCTTTTCATATGATTTCTTGGACTAACCTATTAACAAGAGCCACAGTGCCAGCTGCATGTTTTCTGCTGTTTTTGGTTCCAGAAAAGTTAAAAAATGAATATTCTCGGAATTGGACGGGACAAAAGGCAAAGTGCCTATTTTTCGGAAGTCATCAGATGCCAGAGTATGAGACGGAGAGGGGCCAGGGGGCCACCACACCACCTGGCCGCGCGGCCGAGCCTGGCCCGCGCCAGGGGTGGTGAGTCCAGCCCTGGAACCCCCTCGGTCTCCCCTTCCGCCTATAAGATGCCATCGGGACGAAAACCCTAAGTGCCCGATCAAAAATCCACGAAAGAGTCTATAGCCACTGTCATCTCCATCCCTAGATCGGGAGGGATCTGAGCTCTTCCCGGCACCCTGCCACAGAGGGGAATTCACCTTGGAGGCCTTCTTCATCACCATGCAAGCCTCCGGTGTGATGCGTGAGTAGTTCATCCTTGGACTACGGATCCATGTAGTAGCTAGATGGCAGGTTCTCCTCCTTTGTGCTTTCATGTCTAGATCTTGTGAGCTCCGTTCATGATCAAGATCATCTATTTGTAATTCTGCATGTTGTGTTTGCGGGGATCCGATGGATATTGAGATGCTATTTCAGATTGATTATTGATTCTATCATGTCTTTGTTATTTGTGATCTTGCATGCTTTCCGTTGTTAGTAGCTATCTTGGTCAAGTAGATGCTAGCAACTCTAAGAGTTAGTATTTATGCTCGATAGTGGGTTCATGCCTCTAGTAATCTGGGGAAGTGACAGAAATCTCTAAGGTACTAGATGTGTTGTTGCTACTAGGGAGAAAACAACAATCCTTTGTTCATAGAACAATCCTATTGTTTACTTTACACGCAGTTCGTAAAGCAATAATCTGTTGCTTGCAACTTAATACTGGAGGGGGTTCGGATGATAACCTGAAGGTGGATTATTAGTCATAGATGCAGTTGGATGACGGTCTATGTATAATGTTGTAATGCCCAATCGAATCTCAAAGGAGTCAAGATGATTAGTGTATGCATGTATTGCTTTCTCAATGTTTATCAATTGCCCCGCCGTAATTTGTTTACCCAACATGTTATCTATCTTAAGGAGAGCCACCTCTAGTGAACTATGGATCCCGGTCCTTGTATTTTACATACAATCTATAAACTGTTTACTTTTTTGTGTTTACTTTCTGCAAACTTTTACTTCTTTCCATTCGATACGTTTAATCCTTTGTTTTCCGCAAAACATGGTGAGATTGACAACCTCATCGCAAGTTGGGGACAAAGTTTTGTGGTTGTGTTGTGCAGGTCTCCATGTTGCTACTAGCACCGGTAGTGCGCCCTGCCACAGCTCAGCTAGTAACACCTTTGGGGTGTTTCCTTGCTCCTACTGGTTCGATTAAACCTTGGTTTCATAATTGAGGGAAACTTGCTGCTGTGCTCATCATACCTTCCTCTTGGGGTTCCCAACGATCTCTACATCAACCATGTACCAGCACTTTTCTGGGCGCCGTGCATTGAGCCATCAAGCATTTTTCTGGCGCCGTTGCCGGCGAGTCAAGGACATCTTCACAAGGGGAGTCCCTCATAACCAATCTCTTTACTTTGTTGTTTTTGTTTTTCTTAGTTTCTTTTTGCTTTGTTTGCTTGTTTTATTTATTCAAAAACACAAAAAAATTGGTTTTACTAGTTTGCTTTCTTATTTAAAAAACACAAAAAAATTAGTTCCTATCCTAAGTTGCCACTATGTCTAGCCTTGCTCCAATCACTATGACACCCGAGGAAATGATTTTCACTTTTAAACAAGGAATTTAGGAAAGTTTTAAAGAAGCTTGGTCTAGAATCTCTAATCTACATGAAAAAACTGAGCCTAAAATGACTCAAAGCTTGTTCCTTAGCAGTTTTTACCTTGGCATTGCTCTTTGCTATAGATATGCTTTAGATGCTGTTGTGGGAGGACATTTCCTCCAATATAATGAAGTTGATTGTCACTTAAAACTTGCCTATCCAAACTGATATTTATTTCGCAAAAATATTTGCTAGATTGAACACTCTTGAGACTGGCACTGCTAGCTTAAAAGATTGCTATAATACACTTAGGGAGCATCACAATTATGTTCCAATAAATTCTGAACCCTCAAAGTGGCTCCCTACAGTAAAGATTGAGATAAACACTGAAAGTTTTTAATCTCGCTGCGATATCATGTTTGAATTTTGTCTTATGCCCAAAGATATTTATAAATATCTGAATACTTGGGGGCTTATTGAAGGAGGAAAAGAAATATCTCTTGCTAATAATACTACCATATTACCTCTTGGAATAGCTGAAGGAGTGTTTACAAAGATCCTTGGGAAAATGATTTCTACTGATTATCTAGTTGTTGAATGTGCAGGAAAAGGACAAATTACACTTGGAAGGCCCCTATTAGAACTCCTTGGAGCAATAATAGATGTGGGAAAGGGGACCATGCACCTTTCTTCTCCACCAAACAATCATATTTTCCCCAAGGTTAAGAACAAAAGTAAGAGAGGTAAGGGCAAGAAATTTGGTCTTAATGCTTCTTCATTTGAGAACACTTGATTCTTTCTTTGCTTCTTATGCCTAACTTAAAGGCGTTAAAGAAAAGTACTTATTGGGACATAACCCAAAAGTTTTAGATGAGTCTTGGAAGTTATTACCACTGTAATAACCTCTCCTTATACTTTTTATTTGCTTTTTGTGCCAAGAGTAACCTCTAATGAGAGAGAAGTAATGATTGGGAAAGTTCCTATCCCGAAACAGTTTTCTTTGCTTCACCGTAAAAATTCTTGTAAAATCTCTGAACGTCTTTTTGAAGCGTGAATTTTTGTGCTTCTTCCCCAGGTTGTTATATAACTTTCGTTAGTTCAACACTTGTTGATTTGAGCAACAGAAGATCTTCGAAAAAATTCGTCTTTACATGCTGGTCTGTTTTGACAGATTTCTGCCATTTTCTGCATTTGCTTCTTGTTGGTTCCTTTTTGAGTTCTTTTGGGGAATTGAACTTTTTGAGGGAAGTGCTACAGTAGCTAGTGTTCTAATGGAAGTTTATTTGGTATTGTAACTGAACCTTAAGACTTATTTATCTTGAGTGCACTAATGTTGCTAATAAATATTGTGTGAAGTTTTGTATGAAGGAAAATTTTCAGTTGTATGGAAGGAATGAGTAATGAGATGAAGGATGGACTAAAGCTAAAGCTTGGGGATGCCACGCGTGTAACCCCAAGAAATATTCAAAAAGTACAAGCGTCAAAGCTTGGGGATGCCCAAGGCATCCCCTTCTTCATCAATAAAAATCTCAGGTTTCTTCCAAACGCTTCATTTTTATTGTTTCATGCACAGTTGTGTTGTTCTTGGAGCATCTTCTTTTTCATTTTCGTTTTGGTTTTTCGTTTGCTTGGTTTTCTTAGTTTTCTGAATAAATTGGTTGGACCCCTTCTTTCATACATTGGTTTGCAAATAGTTTGGTTTGGTTTGGAAAAGAGTCGGAAAGTTCTTACTTATGTGGTAAAAAGAGCTTGTTTTTGACTGTGGCCTATGATTTGTCATGCCATGCTTGGTATTGTTTTGGCTTTATGCTTAGTATTCTTTGCTGTAGCATGACTTGTTATAAACAATTGAGATTGCTTAATGTGCCTTGGATGAATCATGCTTTTTTTTATCATAGTATAGTGGTATTCTCCTTTGATGGTTTATTTGGGTTGACTTGGCGCATGCTCACACCATGTTATGACTATCTCAAGTCACCATAGCCTTTATGATCCTTTAGTTTTCAACTTGTAGTATCACTTTATGCTTTGATCAATGATGTTTTGTCACTCTGCATGATTATGGCAATTATTGCTCTCTTAGTTTGTCGCTCCCAGTCTTTTGCTAGCCTCCACAAGCAAGTATGAGTTCCACTCATGCATCCAACTCCCTAAACCAAGTTATTCCAAAGAGTACACCATACCTACCTATTAGCTTATGCTATTCCAAGTATATTCATGCTTTTGTTTACCTTCCAAATTAAACTTGTTATGAGAAAACTAGTGATTAAAGCTCTCATGAACTTGATGGCACACTTTACTTTTCTTGCCCTTAATAAACTTGAACCATTGTGACTTCTATGTTGTATATGCTTGCACTTATTTGTCGGGAATCAGCAGAACCATGCTTTCATGGGGAACACTTTCAACATTGCACTTGGTACTTGTACCTAGTTGATATCATGCTCTTTTGTATATGGATGTCGTCGGTGTGAAATGAAAGGGGAGCTTGTAAGTCCATGGAGTTATGTATATGTGTTAGAGAAACGCCTGGGCCGCTGGTCTAATCCATGCTGACATGGTGGAAACCTGTAGCGTAACCATAATGAGCTGTCTATATAGCATTCTTCTTATAAAAAAGAGTCATATATTGAGAAAAAAGAGAAAAGAAAAAAAAGAGATTATGAAAAGAGGAAAGAGAGAAAAAAGCACCATATTCCCATGGTAAATAAGAAGAATGATGAGATGCTCGTTGTCTGCTTGCCTTGTCATTTTGATATGGGGATTCTTCCGTATCATCGGGCAAGGGGTACCCCGTTGGCGGTTCTCTGTGATACACATGTACTTACGATGACAAGAACTTACCGGTGACTAAACTTGAGTAGCATGAGGAGCGGCCCTCGTATACAAGGGACATGAGATTTCTGACTTATACTTTGTCAAGCATGTACATCATAGTTTGTTCACTTTAACCTTAATCACTTCAAGATGCTTATGATAGGGGCAATGAGAGCTGAAAGCTATAAGTACCATAATTTTTGGAATCTCTTTATGAGACTTGAATCCCTACTTCCTTTTGTAAAAAGGCCTTTCTTCCACCATTATATTGAGTCTCCACCTTCTATCTTTATGCACCTACTTTGAGAGCATAGTGGCCATTCTTAGTTCTATGTGCATTGTCCCAAGACTAGTTGATTGATGCATACTTTGATATTGCTTGTTTTAAACTATTGTATCTAGTCACTCTTATAAACTTTGAAGGTGTCCTATGCATTTATATTTGCTACTCTATTGAGGGACAAGCTGAATACTATTATGCTATGTTTTCTTTATGTGAAACAAACAAACGTCTTGCAAAGCATTGTTATTCATGAATCTTTTGTTTATGCCTTTTCATGTTGCATCATAGTTTCTTTGCTTATTGCTAGAACTTTGTCTTTCATGTTATGATTGAAGTACTATGATCCCAGCTTTGAATGTTTTACAAATACTTTGATCAAGTCTTTGATGGTGCATTTCACCTTAAAAATTATTCTTTCTTTTTTATCACTTACTTACTCGAGGACGAGCAGGAGTTAAGCTTGGGGATGTTGATACATTGCAAATGTATCTATAATTTTTGATGTTCCATGCTTGGTTTTATCCACTTTCTTGTGTTTTGTTCCAACTTTGGAGAACTTTTCATATGATTTCTTGGACTAACCTATTAACAAGAGCCACAGTACCAGCTGCCTGTTTTCTGTTGTTTTTGGTTCCAGGAAAGTCAGAAAATGAATATTCTCGGAATTGGACGGAACAAAAGCCAAAGTGCCTATTTTTCCGGAAGTCATCAGATGCCAGAGTACGAGGCGGAGAGGGGCCAGGGGGCCACCACACCACCTGGCCACGCGGCCCAGCCTGGCCCGTGCTAGGGGGTGGTGAGGCCAGCCCTGACACCCCCTTGGTCTCCCCTTCCGCCTATAAGATGCCCTCGGGACGAAAACCCTAGGTGCCTGATCAAAAATCTACGAAAGAGTCTGTAGCCGCCGTCATCTCCATCCCTAGATCGGGAGGGATCGGAAGCTCTTCCCGGCACCCTGCCGGAGAGGGGAATTCACCCTGGAGGCCTTCTTCATCATCATGCAAGCCTCCGTTGTGATGCGTGAGTAGTTCATCCTTGGACTACGGATCCATGTAGTAGCTAGATGGCTGGTTCTCCTCCTTTGTGCTTTCATGTCTAGATCTTGTGAGCTCCATTCATGATCAAGATCATCTATTTGTAATTCTGCATGTTGTGTTTGCGGGGATCCGATGGATATTGAGATGCTATTTCAGATTGATTATTGATTCTATCATGTCTTTGTTATTTGTGATCTTGCATGCTTTCCGTTGTTAGTAGCTATCTTGGCCAAGTAGATGCTAGCAACTCCAAGAGTTACTATTTATGCTCGATAGTGGGTTCATGCCTCTGGTAATCTGGGGAACTGACAGAAATCTCTAAGGTACTAGATGTGTTGTTGCTACTAGGGAGAAAACAAGAATCCTTTGTTCATAGAATAATCGTATTGTTTACTTTACACGCAGTTCGTAAAGCAATAATTTGTTGCTTGCAACTTAATACTGGAGGGGGTTCGGATGATAACCTGAAGGTGGATTATTAGTCATAGATGCAGTTGGATGGCGGTCTATGTATAATGTTGTAATGCCCAATCGAATCTCAAAGGAGTCATGATGATTATTATATGCATGTATTGCTTTCTCGATGTTTGTCAATTGTCCCGCTGAATTTGTTTACCCAGCATGTTATCTATCTTAAGGAGAGCCACCTCTAGTGAACTATGGATCCCGGTCCTTGTCTTTTACATACAATCTATAAACTGTTTACTTTTTTGTGTTTACTTTCTGCAAACTTTTACTTCTTTCCATTTGATACGTTTAATCCTTTGTTTTCTGCAAAACACAGTGAGATTGACAACCTCATTGCAAGTTGGGGACAAAGTTCTGTGGTTGTGTTGTGCAAATCTCCACGTTGCTACTAGCACCGGTAGTGCACCCTGCCAAAGCTCAGCTAGTAACACCTTTGGGGTGTTTCCTTGCTCCTACTAGTTCGATTAAACCTTGGTTTAATAACTGAGGGAAACTTGCCAATGTGCTCATGATACCTTCCTCTTGGGGTTTCCAACGAGCTCTACATCAACCACGCACCAGCACTTTTCTGGGCGCCATGCATTGAGCCATCAGTAATAAGAGAGACATGTTATCTCAAGCCAATCTAAACCTTCTGGTGTACTAACGCTGATTCTGATAGGCCCTTATCTAAACCTCTGAACACTCAATAGAGTATTGTACCTCTTTTCGACATTGCACACGTCGGAGATGTTCATTTCTAGATAATACACTCTAACGGGCATGGAATCTATCACAATAGGGTTTAAGCATCGGTCAGTAACATCCTATGCACTAGTGATTGCTGACATATTTGCATATTAATCATTCTATTTTATGGAAAACCATCCATACTCCATCTTTGGGTGGTTTTATCCATGTTTCATTGAGGATTCACGGTGGACACTATTTCCCACTTCTTCGCTCGTGACCGTCTACAATAATTTAGCATGCCCTGCAAGAGACCAGGCCTCTCCCAAGTCCTCTTCGCTGGAATAGCCGGCTATAGTTGAACATGGAGAGGTGCATGAGTAGATTTGGTTATGGTTTTTAGTTGTTTGCTGGTAGTGGGCTTCTTGCCCGGAGGTTGTGGAGCTCCGGATCGAAACGGCCAAATCTGGGACCACAGTTTGTCTTTGCAGCGCTCAACCTCCTCAGACCAGAAATAGGGGCGGCAAAGATGACCACCACCTCTTCAAATAAAGCTGGTTTATGCCTCCTCTTCATTGTTCTTGTCGTGCTATTTCACCTCCCTCTGACTGGCCATGGACATGAGGGGAAGGTGACGGAAAGTTGGTGACTCCTAGAACTAGGGTAGAGAGGGTGATTCTGCTCTGACCGTCCAAGAAATGGTGTACTTAGGATTCTTCTTCATGTCTTCCTCTCTTGAATGACCTCGAGGTGAGGGAGAGTCAAAGATGGAGCCTAGTCGACCGACCAGTCACATTTCGAAGCGTCGCCACCATTGCTCTGGTGGATCTCATGTATTATTCCTTCTCCTCGCCGACTATGGAGGATAGGGAAAGATAGGAAAAGGGAGGGGCCTCTGGCGGTGACCGTGGCCATAAGGAGCTCTTGGAGTATCAGTTTCCTATGCAGACTCCAAGCGACGATGCTCCTACTCCATCGCTCTTGGACTTTGATCTCTTTATTGAGTCTCCGCTGGATGATTTGCATGAGCTTTGGAAGGGGGTGCACGCTTACGATGCATTTCAAAAAGGAATAATGTTTGATCTTCATGCTACGGTACTTTGGTGTACACATGACTACCCATCTTGTAGCACTATCTCTAGGCATATGACAAAAAGATTTATTGCATTCCTGCATTGTGACAAAAATCCTCTGCTCAAATCTGTAAAGAGCAAAATATGCTACATTGGGCACCATCGTTACATCTGCAAGGGCCATCGCTTGTGGAAACAGACGGGGCTTGCCAAGGTTCATAAAACCATATGATGCTAGAAAATTTTACTAAAGCTAAGCTAGAGAATGTTAGCCATATTAGACCAGGAATTGGACCTGATTCTGTAAGCAAAAAGAGGAAGCGAGGAGAGCCTACGCCAATCCGGACCCTAAGGTATGGTTTCTAGGATTTTCCTTCCTGGTCATCATTGAAAATTCGGCATAATCCATATGTGGCAATGCCTAGCAGTATGCTCCTGGGGTCATCAGAAAACCAACCAAACTTCTCAGCAAAGTGTTTCGATGCCTTTCCATCAACTGGGTGCCTCAAAACATCATCCTCAACAACCCTCTTCTCTTTGTGCCACCTCGCATGTGTTGACAATTCTATTGAAACAAAAAATCTTTGTAATCTTGGAATTATAGGAAAGTTCCTCAAAACCTTGTGAGGCACCTTCTTGATTCCATTTGGTTCTCTCCATCTAGAAAATCCACAAACAGGACAATGTGTATTCTTCTCGTGATCTTCCCAAAACAAAGCACAATCAAACTTGCACACATGTATAGTCTCATAACCAAGCCCAACTTCACAAAGTAATCTCTTGGCATTAACATAAGATTTTGGGAAATCCACCCATGGCAAAGCATCACATAACAGGGAAAGAAAAAGATCAAATGCTTTGTTTGTGACCTGGTTGTATGTTTTGATACGAAGAAGCCTCGTAATAAATGTCAACCTTCTATAAGTGTTGCATCCCTCATGAAACTCTCTCTTGGCTTCTTCTAGTAGCTTTGAAAAAAATTAGGCTCATTAGGACCTTTCTTTCTAGACTTCTTCAACTCATGAACCATATTATATGCATCATTAACATAATTATTCTTATTGAATTCATCATATTCTTCATCATTGTCATTATCATATGCACCATGACCCTCACTGTGCTGGCCATCACTATCGTTTTCATTATCACTAAATGCCTCCCCATGAAATATCCATTTAGTGTAATGCATGGACATACCATTACAATTTATGTGTCGCGACACTTCTTTCTGATCACGAGGTACAATATTAAGGCAGCGAGTGCACATGCATAAAATTGCTTCATCTTCTTTCTTATGTTATCGCACAAATTTCATGAACTTATTACAACCTTTCATGTATGGACATGTGACCTTTTCGCATTCTTAATCCAATCACGATCCATTACATGCAATGCAACATATAGAATCAAATTCATTATTAGTAGTAATTACAAATCATTAATACTAATATATGAATTCAATATTTGCAAACGCATAAACTAATATACATGCGATACATGATATGAAGATAACTAAACACATTGTTCGACTGATTGAAAACAAAAATAACTATACAATCTGTTGGTATTGTCATGCGATCCAACCTTTAAAATTGTGTGAAGCTGATTTTGAAAGGAAAATCTCATAGATTAAGTACAAGCCAACATGTAAACGAAACTTACCTCCTAGCAAAGCCTACCCGTGCGCCGCCTTCCAAATAGCCCTTCGATTAACTGCAATAGCCGTGTCCACGACCTCTCCTACACTCAACGGCGACCAGGATCGGAACGACAGCGACCGTGATCGCTTCCTCCTATCCTGCCTCATACCGCCTCGACTTGGAAGGACTCTCACGACAACATGGTTTTGTAAGATCTTTCGGACTAACCATACCGTTAAAGATCATCTAATTATGACATATTCTATAATAAGTAATTTCTATTACAAAACTATTTGACAACTATACATGACAAACACATTACCTCTACCGTAGTGGCAGCAACACTAATCAACTTGTGGTCGCAAGCTCAGACCCCGTGTAAGACAATATTTTACCTTTAATTTCTTTGCCTCATTGTTTTATAAAGCGTCATTTAAATATTGATAAACTATTTTTCCCTACTGACAACTTGGTCCCGCGTGATTTTCAGTGACAATTTAAATGCACCACGATAAATTTTTATCACCTACATCGACAAACCACCCGGAAGAATAATCCATGACGATATAACAATGACAAAATACAAAACCGTCGTGCATTATGCTTAATCATTGACGCCGTAATCAAACCGTCAATGGTTAAGATAATATATGACGGTTCACAACTTTATCAATAAGTCATTTTATCAATAAATACCATATCTGTTGTAGTGTGATGATGATGTGAAGCAACCTGTAGTAAGGAAATTCAAGAAAGTGAACAAGCGACCTATAGTCATGGAAGCCAAGAAAGTGACTAGGCGCACATCAAAGGATTATCTGAAGCAATTTAAACAAAAGAGGAAGTTGTGAAACCGAGGGTCTTTCATAGAGGTTAGAGTCATTTTAAATTGGCTAATCTTAAGAGTCATCATTCTTATGAAGCTACAAATTAATTACTTTCTAATATTTTATTTCTAGGTCCCTCCATGGGGGCGTGAGGACTTTGATGATCACTACGTGTTTGAAAACAATGTGGAATTGCCTACTGACTGAGTTGCATTACTCAGATCCCAAATCCGAGGATATCGTCCACACACACTACACTATGTTTCCAACATGACACATTCACATGTCATCCGTGGAAAGGCCATGATGGTAAACATTTGATATTTGAATCATTAAATATTGTACATATTGAACTATAGTCAACAACTAACATGCTTCTTATGCTCCAATTCTTTTCATCTAGGTATAGCAATGCCCACGGTATTTGCCAGCATATTTACATGTCCTATGGCCAGTTGAAATCACTTACTTAGAAGAACTCACATTTTAGCCTATTAAATTCATCCAAGGCAAGAATGGCGTTGCCGAGATGACAAGCGGATGGTTTAAGGTTCTCCAACTCATTTGAATCAAGAAGGGGGATGTGTGCCTCTTCACATTTATGAATGAGGGTAAATCTAACTTCATGTATTGTGTTGTTTCCCTAAAGTGAGGACAAAAATTACCTTGTTATATGTTTGTTTTATCAACCATTAAGTAATATGTTGTTAGTAAACTTGTAGTGGTTAATTAGGAACTATGTGGATTGGAACTTGATGTGAACCTGGTGCTCTTTATGCTAAGTATTGTCTCTAGCTATATGGTTGTCTATATTTGGGAGATTGTGCGCATGGTTCTGTGGACTATAAAGTTGTGTTGATTGTGCTTGTGCCTCCTGCCAATTTTATTTCTTATGTTGTTGGGATTGATAATAGTTGTATAAGTAGAGTAAAATACTACAGTATGATGAACAAAGTTTGGTGATCTAGCGGTTGGAGCTATGTGCTGCGGAAGGAGAGGTCACGGGTTCGATTCCATCAAACCGCTAGTTCACCAAAGCATTTTGTGTCATTTAATTTCTTCTATCAAATATATTTACATGTGGGACTGGCCAAAAACCACCTCCAGATTGAGCCCTACCGTGAAATACAACCATGCAAACCACGTTGACAGGTGAGGTGAGTCCACAGATGGCGCGTTCATCGGAAACAAAAAACAAGTCAAACATACGCCATGACGAAATCCATGACGATTATACACGCGACGAGATGGAAAACTAGGCTTCATGGCTAGGGAAGAAATCCATGAACAATTTTCCGCGACGAAAGTCAGGAACATCATGGATGACCAGGACGGAGGCCCTCCGAGCGCTGATGTCTACGCACTTCTATTCTTGTAGACAGTTGTTGGGCCCCCAAGTGCAGAGGTTTGTAGAACAGTAGCAAGTTTTCTCTTAAGTGGATCACCCAAGGTTTATCGAACTCAGGGAGGAAGTGGTCAAAGGTATTCCCTCTCAAGCAATCCTGCAATCAAGATACAAGAAGTCTCTTGTGTCCCCAACACACCCAATACACTTGTCAGGTGTATAGGTGCACTAGTTCGGTGAAGAGATAGTGAAATACAAGTGGTATGGATAATTATAAGTGGTAACTGTGATAGAAAATAGCTTGAAGGCGTGGAAAAGACTAAAGTAAAACTGAAATAAAGATGGAAGCAAGCAAACATGTAACAGATCTAGTAGCAAACGGTGTTTCAATGCTTAGAAACAAGGCCTAGGGATCATACTTTCACTAGTGAACACTCTCATATAGATATATTCTTATTTATGATACTACGCTTAACTACTCTCCGGTTGGACACTCTAATCGATGGTAGGGCTATAACAGCACACCTCAAAGTAAGCCTTTCCCATCTAGAAAACCCCACACTGTCACCTTGAGCACTAGATGGTTCCAACAAACACCACAATTTCATAAAGACATCCAACTCCAAATATAACTCATAACAAGTATTTGTAATCTCTAGCCTAAGTGCCACCATGGTGTGCACGTTGTCACTTTCACACACATGGGGAGAGCAGAGATCTAATAAAGCACTTAAGTAGCAAGGTAGATCTACTTGATTACAAAGCTCATGATCACAATATGATCATGCATAGAGAGAGATATGAACACATAGCTACCGGTAGAACCCTTAGCCTCGAGAGAGAACTACTCCCTCCTCATCATGGGAATCAGCAACGGTGATGGAGATGGCGGTGGAGATCGATGGAGATGGCTCTGGGGGCACTTCCCCGTCCCGGCAGGGTGCCGGAACAAAGACTTTCTGTCCCCCGAATCTCCCTTTTGGTGGCGGCGGCGCTGCGGAACTTTTCGTGGCTGGAGGCTTGATTATTTAGGGTTTATGCATCGAGAGGCTTCTTATAGGCGAAGAGGCAAGGTTCGTGGGCGGCCAGGGGGCCCACACCATGCCCTGGCGCGGCCTGGGGGGACCCGCGCCACCCTATGGTGTGGCTGGCCCCTGGCCCCTCTCCGTCTTGTCTTTTGCTCCAGATGTCTTCCGGTAAAATAGGCACTTTGGCTTTTGTCCTGTCCAATTCCGAGAATATTGATTTTTTGACTTCCTGGAACCAAAAACAGTAGAAAACAGGCAACTAGCACTGTGGCATCTTGTTAATAGGTTAGTCCAAGAAATCATATGAAAATTACTCCAAAGTGTGGACAAAACATAAGAAAGTAGATATAAAACAAGCATGGAACATCAAAAATTATAGATACATTTGCAACGTATCAATATCCCCAAGCTTAACGCCTTCTCGTCCTCGAGTAGGTAAGTGATAAAAAGAAAGAATAATTTTTGAGGTGACATGCACCATCAAAGACTTGATCAAAGTTTTTGTAAAACATTCAAAGCTAGGATCATAGTACTTCAATCATAACATGAAAGACAAAGTTCTAGCTATAAGACAAAGAAACTATGATGCAACATGAAAAGGCACAAACAAAACATTCATGAATAACAATGCTTTGCAAGACATTTGTTTGCTTCACATAAAGAAAACATAGCATAATAGTATTCAGCTTGTCCCTCATAGAGTAGCAAATATAATTGCATAGGACCCCTTGAAAGTTCATAAGAGTGACTAGATACAAATAGTTTAAAACAAGCAATATCAAGATATGCATCGATCAACTAGTCTTGGGACACTGCACATAGAACTAAGAATGTCCACTATGTTCTCAAAGTAAGTGCATAAAGGTAGAAGGTGGAGACTCAATATATAATGGTGGAAGAAAGGCCTTCATAAAAGGAAGTAGGGATTCAAGTCTCATAAAGAGCTTCCAAAAATTATGGTACTTATAGCTTTAAGCTCTCATTGCCCCTATCACAAGCATCTTGAAGGTGATTAAGGTTAAAGTGACACAACTAAGAGGATATGCTTGACAAGTTATAAACCAAAATATCATGCCCCTTACTTATGAAGACCGAACCTCATGCTACTCAACTTTAGTCACAAGTAAGCTTTTGTCATTTTAGGTACATGTGTATCATAAAGAACCGCCAACGGGGTACCCCTTGCACATGATATAGGAGCTATCCCATAATCAAAATGACAAGGCAAGCAGACAATGAGCATCTCAGCTATCTTTTTATTTGCTATTTGCATAGGTTTTTATTGAGGATGCTTCATAGAGTGCTCATTATGTTGATGCTACAAGTTTCCACCATGATTAGGCATGGCTTAGGCTAGCGGCCCAGGCGTTTCTCTAACACACATACAAACTCCATGATCTTACAAGTTCCACTTTTATTTCACACCGCCGGGATCCATAAGCAAAAGAACATGATATCAACGGGGTATAAAGTACAAGTGCAATGTTGAAAGCGTTCCCCGTGAAACATGGTTCTGCTAATTTCAACTTATAAAGCGCAAGCATATACGCAACAAAGAAGGACCCAATGGTTCAAGTTTATTAGAGGCAATAAATTAAAGTGTGCCATCAAGTTCGTGAGAGCTTTAATCACTAGTTTTCTCATAACAACTTTAATTTGGAAGGTAAACAAAAGCATGAATATACTTGGAATAGCATAAGCTAGTAGGTAGGTATGGTGGACTCTTTGGAATAACTTGGTTTAGGGAGTTGGATGCATGAGTGGAACTCATACTTGGTTGTGGAGGCTAGCAAAAGACTGGGAGCGACAAACTAAGAGAGCAATAATGGCCATAATCATGTAGAGCGACAAAACATCATTAATCAAAGCATAAAGTGATACTAAAAGTTGAAAACTAAAGGATCATAAATGCTATGGTGACTTGAGATAGTCATAACATGGTGTGAGCATGCGCCAAGGCAACCCAAATAAAGCATCAAAGGAGAATACCACTATACTATGCTAAAACAAAGCATGATTCATCCAAGGCACATTAAGCAATCTCAATTGTTTATAACAAGTCATGCTACAACAAAGAATACTAAGCATAAAGCCAAAACAATAACAAGCATGGCATGACAAAGCATATGCCACAGTCAAAAACAAGCTCTCTTCACCACATAAGCATGAACTTTCCTACTCTTTTCCAAACCAAACCAAACTATTTGCAAACCAATGTATGAAAGAGGGGGTCCAACCAATTTATTCAGAAAACTAAGAAAACCAAAGAAAACGAAAAACCAAAATTAAAATGAAAAATAAGACGCTCCAAGAACAACACAACTGTGCATGAAACAATAAAAATGAAGCGTTTGGAAGACACCTAGGATTTTTATTGATGAAGAAGGGGATGCCTTGGACATCCCCAAGCTTTGACGCTTGTACTTCTTGGATATTTCTTGGGGTGACACATGTGGCATCCCCAAGCTTGAGCTTTAGTCCATCCTTCATCTCATTACTCATTCCTTCCATACACCTGAAAATTTTCCTTCATACAAAACTTCACACAATCTTTATTAGCAACATTAATGCACTCAAGATAAATAAGTCTTAAGGTTCAGTTCTAACACCAAATAAACTTCCATTAGAACACTAGCTACTGTAGCACTTCCCTCAAAAAGCTCAATTCCTCAAAAGAACTCAAGAAGGAACCAACAAGAAGGAAATGCAGAAAATGACAGAAATCTGTCAAAACAGACCAGCAGATAAAGACGAATTTTTTCGAAGATCTTTTATTGCTCAAATGAAAAAGTGTTGAACTAACGAAAGTTAGATAACGACCTCAGGCAGAAGCACAAACATTTACAGCTCAATCGGACATACAGAGATCTCTTAAGAATTTGTACGGTGAAGCACAAAAAAATGTTTCGGGACAGCAACTTTCCCAATCATTACTTCTCTCTCATTAGAGGTTACTCTTGGCACAAAAAGAAAATAAAAAGGATAATGAGCGGTTATTACAGAGGTAATAACTTCTGAGACTCATCTAAAACTTTTGGGTTATCTCCCAATAAGTACTTTTTTTAACGCCTTTAAGTTAGGCATGATAGTTTGAGAAGATGCTCACATAAGAAATATAAATTGAAGTAAAAGAGAGCATCAAGAAGCAAATTCAAAGAATATTTAAGTCTAACCCACTTCCTATGCATAGGAATCTTGTAAAGAAACAATTCATGAAAGCACAAAGCAACAATCATTCGAAAGCAAAACAAGTGCAACTTCAAGACTTTCAACATAAAGAGGGGAAACTTAATATTATCGAGATGCATAAAACCATGTTTCCCTCTCTCATAATAACTTTCAGTAGCATCATGAATAAAATTAACAATATAACTATGACATAAAATATTCTTATCATGAGCCACATGCATATAACAATTATTACTCTCCCTATAAGAATAGTCATCCTTATTAATCATAGTGGGAGCAAACTCAACAAAATAGCTATCATTATTATTCTCATCACCATAATCATCAAATATAGGAGGCATATTGTAATCATTAATTTTCTCCTCAATAGTAGTTGGACTGAAAATATCATATTCATCATTGTAATCATCATATATTGGAGGTTTGGTATCATCATAAGCAATAGAATAGCTATCTTCCAAAGCTGGGGAACTAAAAAGATCATTTTCATAAGAACTAGCTTCCCCAAGCTTAGACTTTTCCATAGCATTAGCAATAATGGTGTCCAAAGAATTCATACTAACAACATTGCTATTAGCATCCAAATAAAGTTCCATAGGTTTTTTAATTTTCTCTTCAAACACTTCATGTCCAAACTCAAGATAAATACTATAAAGCTCTCTAATTTTGTTGTTGTTTTCCATTAAGCCTAACTAGTGAAAACAAGAAACAAAAAGACAAAATTGCAGAATCTAAAGGAAATAACTTCGAGCACTCACACCGGAGGATGTGAGTACCTTTTACCTTACCTCCCCGGCAACGGCGCCAGAAAATAAGCGTTTGCCGTGGGAGGTTCTTCTTCTTTAATCCTCCGGTGTGAATACCTTTTACCTTTCCTCCCCGGCAACGGCGCCAGAAAATAGCTTGATGTCTACGCACTTCTATTCTTGTAGACAGTTGTTGGGCCTCCAAGTACAGAGGTTTGTAGAACGGCATCAAGTTTTCCCTTAAGTGGATCACCCAAGGTTTATCGAACTCAGGGAGGAAGTGGTCAAAGGTATTCCCTCTCAAGCAATCCTGCAATCAAGATACAAGAAGTCTCTTGTGTCCCCAACACACCCAATACACTTGTCAGGTGTATAGGTGCACTAGTTCGGTGAAGAGATAGTGAAATACAAGTGGTATGGATAATTATAAGTGGTAACTGTGATAGAAAATAGCTTGAAGGCGTGGAAAAGACTAAAGTAAAACTGAAATAAAGATGGAAGCAAGCAAACATGTAACAGATCTAGTAGCAAACGGTGTTTCAATGCTTAGAAACAAGGCCTAGGGATCATACTTTCACTAGTGAACACTCTCATAGAGATATATTCTTCTTTATGATACTACACTTAACTACTCTCCGGTTGGACACTCTAATCGATGGTAGGGCTATAACAACACACCTCAAAGTAAGCCTTTCCCATCTAGAAAACCCCACACTGTCACCTTGAGCACTAGATGGTTCCAACAAACACCACAATTTCATAAAGACATCCAACTCCAAATATAACTCATAATAAGTATTTGTAATCTCTAGCCTAAGTGCCACCATGGTGTGCACGCTGTCACTTTCACACACGTGGGGAGAGCAGAGATCTAATAAAGCACTTGAGTAGCAAGGTAGATCTACTTGATTACAAAGTTCATGATCACAGTATGATCGTGTATAGAGAGAGATATGAACACATAGCTACCGGTAGAACCCTTAGCCTCGAGAGAGAACTACTCCCTCCTCATCATGGGAATCAGCAACGGTGATGGAGATGGCGGTGGAGATCGATGGAGATGGCTCCGGGGGCACTTCCCCGTCCCGGCAGGGTGCCGGAACAGAGACTTTCTATCACCCGAATCTCCCCTTCGGTGGCGGCGGTGCTGCGGAACTTTTCGTGGTTGGAGGCTTGATTATTTAGGGCTTATGCATCGGGAGGCTTCTTATAGGCGAAGAGGCAAGGTCGGTGGGCGGCCAGGGGGCCCACACGATGCTCTGGCACGCCCTAGGGGGACCCGCGCCACCCTATGGTGTGGCTAGCCCTTGGCCCCTCTCCGTCTCGTCTTCTGCTCCAAATGTGTTTCGGTAAAATAGGCACTTTGACTTTTGTCCCGTCCAATTCCGAGAATATTGATTTTCTGACTTCCTGGAACCAAAAACAGTAGAAAATAGACAACTAGCACTGTGACATCTTGTTAATAGGTTAGTCCAAGAAATAACATGAAAAGTACTCCAAAGTATGGACAAAACATAAGAAAGTAGATATAAAACAAGCATGGAACATCAAAAATTATAGATACATTTGCAATGTATCAAGCGCCTGCTGCCGAAACGGACCAGAACATCAGGAATACATGATATTTTTACCTCGCGTCATAAAAAAAGTCATAGACCGCACTCAATATTGTAGTGGTTGTAATTCTATAATCATGCCTTGGACCTGTGTGATGTTTCTATTGTACTACTCTAAGGGATGTAATACTGGTAGAACGATGTTTCAGTGGTGTTATGTCAACACTATCATCGCATTCCTCTAGGGGAGGACCTTCTACTGCCTCGGTGCTTCCAACCAAGTTGATCCTCGACCAAATAGCATAGTCCCCGTCTCGGGTTAGAGGTTGCACCTCGAGGCGGCTCACCGGCGGTGTTCAAGGATCCGATTGCATTTCTGCAATCTTCTTTAGGGTGTTCTTTGTAAAATTAGAGGGCATTATTGTAATTTCCTTTTCCTTCTAGGTCATATTTGTGACTGTACATCCATCGCCTAAGTAATGGAAACTCCAGGTCCTTCCAGACCTTTCTTGTGTAAAAATAATTGAGGAATCACCTACAATCATGAATCCGTGATTTTTTTACCTTGCGTCATAAAGAATCGTCATAGACCGCACTCAATATTGTAGTGGTTATAATTCTATAATCATGCCTTGGACCCGTGATGTTTCTGTTCTACTACTCTAAGGGATGTAATACCGACAGAACGATGTTTTATTGGTTTTTTGTTAACGACTTGCGTACTACAAAATGTAGTGGTATGTTGGGTCGTCGCATTCCTCTAGGGAAGGATCTTCTGCTGCACCGGTGCTTCCAACGAATCTCCTCCTCGACCAAGTGGCATAGTCCCCGGCTTGGGTTGGAGGCTGCACCTCGAGGCGGCTCGCCGATGGTGTTCAAGGATCCAATTGCATCTTTGTAATCTTCTTTAGGGTGTTCTTTGTAAGAGTAGAGGGCGTTGCTGTAATTTCCTTTTCTTTCTAGGTCCTATTTGTGACTGTACATCCACCGCCTAAGCAATGGAAACTCCAGGTCCTTCCAGACCTTGCTTGTGCAAAAATAATTGAGGAATCACCTACAATCTGCCCTTGTGAGGTTAAGAATTAGCATTATCAGTTTCGTCAATTTGGACAAAGGAAAACCTAACAAAAAAAACCGTGCTCCTCCCGCCCCCGCGAGGGCAACAGGAGCACCCCACCCATCTCTGGCGGCCAAACCCCTCCCTTCTATCGCCGCTAGCGCGTGGCGCCGAGCAAAGCCCCTATGGTGCCGGCGTCGGTGGACTTGACCTTCCCCGCACGCGAGGCGAGGAGATTAGGGCCTCCTCGGCCTAGCGACGGTGCTCCATGGAGGCACTAGAGCTCGGGCGGCGAGGTTCCAGTTCTGGTGGTCGCGAGCGGCGGTCCAGGCGCCATAGGCTCATGGCGAGATTGGCCCTATCTCGGCGGCGGCCATGGAAGGCCTGCCAGTGCAGCTGCGGTGGGATTAGGGGCTTGTCGGGTTGCAGGTGACCGACGGCGACAGCGGCGTAGCTGCAGCAGCGCGACGACGGAGCTGATGGGGCCTGATCTGGGCATTGGTGTTCTGCAGCGGTGGTGAGCCCCGACTGTCTGTGACATGAATTTGGAAGAGAAGACTGAGTGAGATCAGGGTCGCCACAAAATCGACTGATGCCAGTTACTTAATGAAGCGCAAAGATCATAAATAAGCCACGGCGCAGTTACTTAATTGGGAAAAAGGAGGTGCCGTACGTGCAGGGCAGTCTAACTAACCGGTGACCGGAAAGTAACCGCCGATCGCTCGTCAGTACCGTACGTACGCAATACGTCCACTCCTCCCAAGTCCGAGTATATTAAAAGATTCCGTATTGCATGCATGTACTATCGGCCAGAGACCACGTACGTACGTCGAGTTAATTAGCACTATTTCTACGTACCAAAACTAACCAAAAAGGTACTAACACGCGCTTAATTATATGGCCAGTTGCATTAACCTCCTTCCTTAAGTAGCCACTAGCCCTGTACACTAACAGTGTAGCCAGTACTTGACACTTTACAAAGAAAGGAGGAAAACCCCAAAGTAGAGTGAGAGAGAGAGGACGATCGTGGATGCGCTAGCTGGGCTGGGCTGGGGTTAGTCGTTCAGCTGTCATCCTGTCGCTGTGAACTTTCTCTCTCTTCCTCCTCCACCCACCAGCCACTACTATAACCCACCCCTCTCCGCCATCCCCTTCTCTCATCCGGCCGTGAGCTCTCTTCCGTCGCAACTCGCTCCATCTTTACACACCACACCACTACTAGCTTAGCTAAGCAGGAAGCAGCTACCTTGCTCATAACCAGCCACGCACTGCCACAAATGCCGGAGCAGGAGGTGTCCAGCCCGGCGTTGTCCGGGGGCACGTCGTCCTCGCCGCCCGCGTCGCCGGCCGGGGCCGCCAGGCGAGGGGAGAAGAGGGCCGCTCGAGACGGGGGCCGCCACCCGTCCTACCGCGGCGTGCGAATGCGGGCGTGGGGCAAGTGGGTGTCGGAGATCCGGGAGCCGCGCAAGAAGTCGCGTATCTGGCTCGGCACCTTCCCCACGCCCGAGATGGCGGCCCGCGCGCACGACGCCGCGGCCCGCGTCGTCAAGGGACCCAACGCGGTGCTCAACTTCCCGGAGCTGGCCGCATGCCTCCCGCGCCCTGCCTCTGCCGCGCCGCGCGACGTGCAGGCCGCCGCCGTGCGCGCCGCGGCCATGGACGTTCACGTTCTTCCCTCGCTACACCGCCAGGGGGCTCCTGCCGCCGCCGCATTGTCTTCTTCCCCGCCACTCGTCCCGTCGGTGAGCGCGACCAAGGTCGTCTCCGAGGCGGAAGACGATCTTGAAGCGATCTTCCAGCTGCCGCGCCTCGATGAGGACGCCGCAGGGATCATGTTCGGCGCGGGGTCGTTCCACGACGTGACGCTGGCGGATCAGTCTTGGTGCGACCCTGTCTGGATGGACGACGAAGGCTTCGGTGGCTACACGCCGGCTGCGGCGGCATCGCAGGACAACCTGTTCGGCCTCGGCCTTGACGCAGCCGCCGACCACCACGGCTGGGGCTCGTCAGTTAGCGCCCTACTATGGAACCTGTAATTGCTAATTCTTATTGGGTAATTAACAGCTCCTCCTTTTTAATCTCCTCTAGTATCCTCTCTGCCTTCCTTCTTCACTTTTTCTTTGCAAAAATCTGTATATATAGATATTTGCAACTTTTAATTTCGAGAGGCACGGTCAACTAATACTTCTGTCTCTCTCGATCGTTTCCTCCTCACTAGTGTAGTGTAGTGTCTCATATATAGTACTCCTAGCTACCATACCATCATTTTTCATTTTGTCAAGATTGGGTCTCTTGTGCTTTGAATTTGTCTTCCCTCTGGCTTTATTATTATTTCTCTACCAGCATGCCAATGATTAAGCAGTCAGAGCCCTACAATTGCATTGTTGGAATAAACATTGTGAAATCGGCAACTACAATGAATCCTCAAGTGGTACTCCCAGTCCTAGCTAGCCATCTAGACTCCCTAGTACTTGGGGTGCACACACACTCTGGGAGCTGGGGAAAGCAACTAGAAATGACGGCTTTCACTTCCCATGGCAAAACGGTACTGCCTGTGGTACAGCTATGCCTTTTGTACCATGCATGCAGGAAAAAAATGCATCATGTACCACCACTAAGTGCTTCTTTTGATCTCACTCTCTGGTTACTGTTGGTGCACTGATTGCTTGGGAGTGTACACTGGTGTGGTACACCACAGTACATCAAATCAGATACCAAGACAACATATGCATGATGAAAGAAAGGAACATGGTTGTCTGTTTCAAAACACTCAATTCCATATGCATGGAAATATCTCGACGGCGTCCATCCCATGCCACACCTTATTGTCTGTTTGTTGTCATCCTTGATAGACATCTTAATTTCTGTCCTGTGTGTGCGTCCATGCACAGGCCATATGGTATTGAACACCACATTTGTGGTTGAGAGCGTTACTAGTACTAGTACTACATACTACGGAGTGAGGTGGCACACGCCGTTGAGCGTGCGTGCGTTGAGACGTGTGGCGCCTTTTCCTTTAGCGGTCGGCTTTCCGAGCTCAGCACAGTCCAAGTCTAAAGGAGGGGGACCGTGTCTGTACTGTTATCTAGCTCTGGCATCTCTCTATCTTGCGCACGGACAAGTTTGTAAACTCGATGGATCGGACCACAACGGAATACAGACTTTTGTATGTATGTACTATGTAGTCGCCAAACCTAAAAATGGACCTGCTCTTGCGATATGCCACGCCACAAAGCTCACTTGGATGGTTTCGGGGCGTCAGGACCATGCGTACATGGTTCACATGCATGCGTGTGCATTTCATGGTATATCCATTGGTTTGGCCAAAACGTCATTGAAAACAAAAGCCACTCTTTTTTACTTTGCGGGCAAAATATCTTATTTTTACGGCAACTTTGTTTCCTTTTCGAATTTTGGGATTCTAAAAAAAGAATCGGTAAACGACCTATGTCATTGCCATCGGATGTAGAATTTTGCGTAGATAAGTTTTCATATTAATTTTTTTAATCCAAAAGCGTATGCAAAACTTATGGCCATTTTAATCCGAGTGGTGCGCCACAAGTAAATGAGAACCTACCACCTCTCATTTTCCTCCCCTTATTCTTCTCTTCGACACTTCTTCCTCCCTCCTTCCTCTCTTCTTCTCTTCCTCCCTACATCCTTCTTCCTCCCTCCCTCTCTTCCTCCTCCCTCCCTCTTCCCCTTGTCCTCCTCCACGACGTGGTGGTCGCCTCTACTCCCCTTCGACCCCCTAGTGCGCCCCCGTGCTCAAAACACTAGCATGAGGGAGTTGGGACGCCACGTCTGCTCCTTCACCACGCTACCATCGCCTCCTCTCCCTCGGCCTCTGGCTGCCACTGCCGATGACTCGCTTGCCACATCACCGTCCTCGTTCTTGTTCTCGACCCCCTGTGGTGTTCACCAGCATGACCACAGCCTCTCGCACCTTCCTGTAGTGGTAGATTGTGGCCATGGCCATGGTCTCCAAGCTCGAGCTCCAGTGAGGCGACCGCGGCGACGGAGACTCGATTGCTTTTGCTTGTCAAAATTAGGATGCTTTTTGTAAATAAAAAATACCCATGGCGCACCGAAAATCCCTACCCATGGCGCACTGGGTGGTGCGTCACGACTAACTTTTACTACCCGTGGCACACCAGTTGATGCGCCATAGCTAACTTTTACCAATGGCACATGGGTAGTGCGCCACGAGTAATGAAAATCGGTGCGCCACGGATAAGGGTTTTTCTAGTAGTGAGCATTCCTTGTAATCCAAATAGACCATGCTCCCAGGATGACGATTTCCATGAAAAATGATTCTTAATCTGATCAATGAGCTTGGAGAGTCACTCTGGATGAGTGGGAGTCTATTTTCCACAAATGATAAATGTGTGCATGTATTTCCAGCAAGACTGTGCCAAAGGACAGTGAAATAGTAGATGTGTTCTGGATTCATTATTGCACATCACACGACTGTAATCTTGGATTAAAATTTAAATTCTCTAAAGTTAATCTCCAGTATTGAGTCTGTCCTGGAGGAGGAGCCAGAAACACTAATGCGTTTATATTGACAACAGGATTCCCAAAAGCCAACTGAATGTTGGATGTAATGGGGTAGGAAACTTGGTAGTCATGAAAAAACCATAAGCCTTGGGAGCAATAAATCCATTTAATATTTTGAAAGCAAACTAAATGTTAGACACTCATCATCCATTTTCAGATAAATGACACTTAATCCCCCTATGTTTTTGGGCTCACAAATCATAGACCAAGCACCACAGTAGGTCCAATTTCTGAAATTTCTCCTTTTCTTCGGGGGAAATGTCTCCTATGTTTATCCACTTGATCAATAATTCTTCGGTATATACATACAAAGGGTACTCATGAAAAACAAGGTAGATATAAGAGAATTGAATTAATGAATACAAATCTCCAAGCTGGAGCCAGAAAGTCTGAACAAGACTATAATCTCATATCTATCCTAGTTACCAGAGGCAGCATGTGTTCCATCTCGGGTTTAGTTGGTCCAAGTGGCTGCCCCAAATATGTAAAAGGAAATATGCCAAGCTGGCATTTATTGGGTAGATTACACTTGTCGTGGTTGACTTTTAGTCTAGTTGAGATTCCAAATTCATCTAGAATGAGTTTTAGATGTGTTAGTTATTCCAGATAAGCGGGGAGAATTATCAGGGTATCATCTGTATCTGTATAACAGGGAAGTCATTTGAGTACTTCACCAGGATGGGAGCTTGTATGATGCCTTGGTGAAGGGCACCATTATGAACTGACCACATAAAGTCTTCTATTAGTACAAAGATTATAGCAGAGAGAGGTTCTCCCTTCCTTAATCTTCTTTTACATTTAAACGCTTGCCCTAGAACTCCATTTAGAAGTTCAGGATCTTGTGGTCAATGTGTTCCTTGACTAGACACCTCATCCTGTTGGTAAACTCCCCTCGAGGGTTTATAGTTGAAGTGAACAAAAGATCACCCAACTTGGCGCTGGTGATCTTGCACATAAGGCGATCGTGGTGCTGAAGTGGTTGGATGCGGCGGTCAAGACAACAGTGCACCAAGTCGGTGCCACACATGCCTTTCTTCTTCATCGGGAAGTCTATCCGCCTCGTGACGCGGATGAGTTGATCCGGAAGCTCGTTCGACTCGGCTTCCATGATGTCTTCGGGGTTGCTGCACCATCGTTGAAAGGGTCCAAGCCCCGAGTCTATTCTAGGGTCGGGATATCCTTGTGATAAAAGAAGCTGGCGACCCACTTTTTAACTGACTCACTAGGGTGGATCCTAGGTGATAGATCGGTATAAGAGACTAGAGGGGGTGAATAGGCGCTACTCATTTTTAGCTTCTTTTCAAATAAAGGATTGACACAAAGTAAGTTCTCTAGATATGCAACTAGGTGAGAGAATCTATATGACAAGCAAGCATGCAACAACAATAATAAGAAATAAACGATAGAAATCACCGAGAGAGGACACAGAGTTGTTTTCCCGGTGTTCCTTCCTTTTGAGGGGAAGTACGTCTCCGTTGGAGGTGTGGGTGGTACTAAGACCACCAATGCCACAAAAGGCCTCACCCTATTCTCCCACGCACCCACCTCATGGCAAGCACGCGATCAAGACCTTGTACAAAACCTTGGGGCACTTCTCCACAACTGAATTGGAGGCTCCCAAGACGACCTGGAGCTCTTACACATGAGGATGAGCTATGGAGGGCGACTTCTTCAAGTTAGGGTTTCCTAAAACCCTAGAGCAATAACAACTTATACAAATGGTGGGGAAACACAAATCCCTTTGGTGGAAAGCTAGGTCTAGGTCTTGATACGTCATAAACGTATCTATAATTTTTGATGTTCCATGCTTGTTTTATATCAACTATCTTATGTTTTGTCTATATTTTGAGATACTTTTATGTATTTTCTGGAACTAACCTATTGACAAGATGTCGCAGTGCCAGTTGCCTGTTTTCTACTGTTTTTGGTTTCAGAAAAGCTAGAAAAGACAAATTCTTGGAATTGGACGAAACGAAATCCAAACCTCCTATTTTTTCCGACACAAAGATGGATGATACGTTTCTAACGTATCTATAATTTTTGATGTTCCATGCTTATTTTATATCTACTTTCTTATGTTTTGTCCACAATTTGGAGTATATTTATACACTTTCTTGGACTAACCTATTAACAAGATGCCACAGTGCCAGCTGCCTGCTTTCTACTGTTTTTGGTTCCAGGAAAGTCAGAAAATGAATATTCTCGGAATTGGACGGGATAAAAGCCAAAGTCAATATTTCACTGAGGGGGACACGGAGCAAAAAGACGAGACGGAGAGGGGCAGAGGCCGGCCACACCACCTGGCCGCGTAGCTAGGCCTGGCCCGCGCCAGGGGGTGGTGTGGCCGCCTAGGGCACCCTCTCAGCCTCCCCTTTCGCCTATATATAGCCTCCGATACAAAAACCCTAAGTACCCAATCAAAATTCCATGAAAGAGTCTGTAGCCGTCGTCATCTCCATCCCTAGATCGGGAGGGATCTGAAGCTCTTCCTGACACCCTGCCGGAAGGGAGAATTCACCCTGGAGGCCTTCTTCATCACCATGACTGCCTCCGGTGTGATGCGTGAGTAGTTCATCTCTGGACTATGAGTCCATCTAGTAGCCTGATGGTTGGTTCTTCTCCTTTGTGCTACCATGTCTAGATCTTGTGAGCTATGTTCATGATCAAGATCATTTATTTGTAATCATACATGTTGTGTTTGCGGGATATTGAGATGCTATTTCAGATTGATTATTGATTCTATCATGTCTTTGTTATTTATGATCTTGCATGCTCTCTGTTGTTAGTAGCTATCTTGGCCGAGTAGATGCTAGCAACTCCAAGAGGGAGTATTTATGCTCGATACTGGGTTCATGCCTCTAGTAATCTGGGGAAGTGACAGAAACCTCTAAGGTACTAGATGTGCTGTTGCTACTAGGGAGAAAACAACAATCCTTTGTTCATAGAACAATCGTATTGTTTACTTTACACGCAATGCTTAATGAAATTATATGTTGCTTGCAACTTAATACTGGAGGGGGTTCAGATGATAACCTAAAGGTGGATTATTAGTCATAGATGCAGTTGGATTACGGTCTATGTATAATGTTGTAATGCCCAATCAAATCTTATAGGATTCAAGATGATTAGTATATGCATGTATCCTTTCTCGATGTTTGTCAATTGCCCTGCTGTAATTTGTTCACCCAACATGTCATCTATCTTAAGGAGAATCACTACTAGTGAACTATGGACCCCGGTCCTTTTTTTACTATCAATCTACAATCTGCTTTTTACTGTTTTCAGTTTACTTTCTGCAAGCTATTACTATCTTCCACACAATATGTTTAATCCTTTGTTTTTAGCAAAACCGGTGAGATTGACAACCTCACTGTAAGTTGGGGGCAAAGTTATGTGGTTGTGTTGTGCAGGATTCCAAGTTGGAAACAACACCTTGGAGGTGTTTCCTTGCTCCTAGTGGTTCAATAACCTTGGTTTCATAACTGAGGGAAAACTTGTTGTTATGCTCATCATACCTTTCTCTTGGGGTTCCCCAACGAGCTCGATATATTTTGGGCCATCAAGCAATTTTTCTGGCGCCATTGCTGGTGAGTCAAGGACATCTTCACAAGGAGAGTCCCTCATAACCAATCTATTTACTTTGTTATTTTTGTTTTGCTTAGTTTGTTTTTGCTTTGTTGCTTGTTTCTTTATCGAAAACACACAAAAAAAAGCTGTACTAGTTTGCTTTCTTTATTAAAAACACAAAAAATGACTAATCTTGAAAATACTAAGTTGTGTGACTTCACTAGCACCAAAAACAATGATTTCATGTGCACACCTATTGCTCCACCTATTTATGAAGCTACTTTCTTTGAAATTAAACCTGCTTTACTCAATCTTGTTATGAGAGAACAATTTTCCGGAATTGGTACTGAAGATGCTGTTGCTGATCTAAATAACTTTTGTTGAACTTTGTGAGATGCAAAAGCATAGGGATATAGATGGAGATATTATTAAGCTTAAATTGTTTCCCTTCTCTTTGAGAGGAAAAGCTAAAGAATGGTTGCAATCCCTAACTAGAAATAGTATTGATTCTTGGACTAAATGCAAAGATGCTTTCATTAGAAAATACTATCCTCCTGCTAAGATTATATCTATGAGAAGTGAAACAATGAAATTTAAACAATCTGATAATGAACATGTTGCTCAAGCTTGGGAAAGAATGAAATCTTTGGTAAAGAATTGTCCCACTCATGGACTGACTGCTTGGATGATTATCCAAACCTTTTATGTAGGATTGAATTATTCTTCAAGAAATTTACTGGATTCTGCTGCTGGGGGTACCTTTATGACCATTACTTTGGGTGTTGCAACAAAGCTTATGGATAATATGATGAATAACTATTCTGAATGGCACACTGAGAGAGCTCCACAAGGTAAGAAGGTAAATTCTGTTGAAGAGACCTCTTCCTTGAGTGATAAAATTGATGTTATTATGTTTATGCTTGTTAATGGGAAAGCGCATATTGATCGAAATCATGTTCCCTTAGCTTCTTTGGTTGCTCAAGAAGAGCAAATAGATGTGAACTTTATAAGAAATAACAATTTTAGAAACAATGCCTACAGAATAATTTTGGTAATAATAACTATAGGCCATATCCTCCAAATAATGGTAATACTTATGGAAATTCCTACAACAATATAGGAGTGCACCCTCTGAACTTGAAGTTATGCTTAAAGATTTTATTAGTAAACAAACTGCTTTCAATAAAACTATTGAGGAAAAACTCTCTAATGCTGAAAGAAATATAGCATCATTGTCTGAAGCACAATCTTCTTTTAATAAAATGGCTGCTAAACCTGAAAATATTGAAAATCTCTTTGCTGCTACTAATGCCATACAAGTTAGAATTGATGAAAATGTTAGAATATTAGCTGAATTGCATGCTAAGTGGGAAAGAGAAGACGAAATTGCTAGAAATATTAGTATTTCTACTATCACTACCACTAATGTTGAAGCTAGTAAACCCAATGGAACCTTTTCTAATAAAAATGCTGAAATTCTTCGAAACATGGGAAACAATAGCTCTACTACTTTAGATGATAATTATGATTTTGATCTTGATGGTTGCAATATCTCTGAAGTAATTATGTTCCTACAAAAGCTTGCTAAAAGTCCTAATGCTAGTGCTATAAATATGGCCTTTACAAAACACATTACTGATGCTCTCATAAAAATTAAAGAAGAAAAGATGAAGAATAAAGCTTCTATCCCCATGAAATTAGAAGATGGTTGGGAACCCATCATTAATATGAAAGTGAATGATTTTGATCTCAAGGCCTTATGAGATCTTGATTGTAGTGTTTCTATTATGCCTAGAAAGATTTATGAAATGCTTGATTTGCCACCATTAGAAGATTGCTATTTAAATATCCCACTTGATGATAATGCTAAAAAGAAACTCATGGGAAGTATTAATGATGTTCTATTTATGGTTAACAATGCCTATGTCCCCGATGATTTCTATGTTTTGGATGTTGAATGCAATACTTCTCATCCTATTACTTTGGGAATACATTTTCTTAGAACTATTGGTGCCATTATTGATATGAAAGAAGGTACCATTAAATATCAACTCCCACTCAAGAAAGGTATAGAACACTTCCCTAAGAAGAGAGAGAATATTCCTTTTGCCTCTCCTATTAAAACAAAATTTTCTCTTAATGCTTCTTCGTTTGAGAATACTTGATTCTTTTCTTGCTTCTTATGCCTAACTTAAAGGAGTTAAAGAAAAGTACTTATTGGGAGATAACCCAAAAGTTTTAGTTGAGTCTTGGAAGTTATTTCTTTAGTAATAACCTGTCCTTATCCTTTTTATTTGCTTTTTGTACCAAGAGTAACCTCTAATGAGAGAGAAGTAATGCTTGGGAAAGTTGCTGCCCCGAAACAGATTTTTGTGCTTTGCTGTAAAAATTCGTGTAAAATCTCTGTATGTCAGTTTGAGCTGTGATTTTTTGTGCTTCTGCCCCAGGTTGTTATCCAACGTTCGTTAGTTCAACACTTTTCGATTTGAGCAACAGAAGGGCCTCTAAAAATTGGTTTTTACCTGCTGGTCTGTTTTGATAGATTTCTGCCATTATTTGCATTTGCTTCTTGTTGATTCCTTTTTGGGTTTTCTTTGGGGAATTGAGATTTTTGAGGGAAGTGCTATAGAAGCTTGTGTTTTAATGAAAGTACTTGTGTTGGAACTGAACCAAAAGACTTATTATCTTGAGTACACTAATATTGCTAATGAAGATTGTGTGAAGTTTTGTATGAAGGAGATTTTCAGGTGTAGGGAAAGAATGATGTAAAGAGATGAAGAATGGAATAAAGCTCAAGCTTTGGGATGCCACCCGTGTCCTTTCTTTTACTATCAATCTACAATCTGCTTTTTACTATTTTCTGTTTACTTTCTGCAAGCTATTACCATCTTCCACACAATACGTTTAATCCTTTGTTTTCAGCAAAACCGGTTGATGACCCACAAGTATAGGGGGTGTATCGCAGTATTTTTGAGGGAAGTGAAACCCAATTTATTGATTCGACACTAGCGGAGCCAAAGAATATTTATAAGCCTTACCAAGTGAGTTGTCAATTCAGCTGCACCTGGAAACAATCTTGCTCACAACAGTTTATCAGTAGCAACAGTTTTGTAGTAGGAATAGCAAAGTAACAGTAGTAGTAAAGTAAAGATAGCAGTAACAATAGCAGTAAATAGTGGGATTCGAGTGCGGTAGGCATAGGGATGGATGGACGGGCTTTGCATGGACAAGACAATTCACATAGCAATCAGAACATAGGGCGATTACAGATAAATAAGATAAAGCATCCAAGTACTCGATAATCCTAGGCATGTGTTCCATATATAGTCATACGTGCTCGCAATGAGAACTTGCACAACATCTTTTGTCCTGCTAGCCCGTTTGCAGCGGGGCCTAAGGGAACTACTGGCAATTAAGGTGCTCCTTTTAATAGAGCACCAGAGCAAAGCATTAACACTCCGTGAACACATGTGATCCTCACATCAAAGCCATTCCCTCCGGTTATCCCGATTTCTATCACTTTGGGGCCATTGGTTCCAGACAACAACGTGTGTATACAACTTGTAGATAAGACCAAAAACAATACTATCATAATGAATCAATAACATGTTTAGATATGAAATCATGGCACTCGGGCCCTAGTGACAAGCATTAAGCACAACAAGTCGCAACAGTCATAAAGCACTAATAGAAGATACTAGGCACCATGCCCTAACAATCTGATGCCATTACATGAACGATCTCATCCAATCCCTACCATCCCCATAGCCTACAACGGGGGATTACTCACTCATAGATGGGGAAACATGGATGGTCGATGGAGAAGCGATGGTGATGATGATGGCGATGATCTCCTCCAATTCCCCATCCTGGTAGGGTGCCAGAACGGAGTTTCTGGTGCTGTTTCATGGAATCTCCTAGTGGCGGCGGAGCGGAACTCCTTCTGGAAAAATGTTGACCCCCCCCGAGCTTTTAGGTCAGAAGGCAACTTATAGGCGAAGAGGGAGACCGAGGGGGAGTCTAGGGCGGCCAGACCACCCCCTGGCGTGGCCAGGCCCAGCCCGCGTGGCCAAGTGGTGTTGCTGGGCCCTAGCCCCACTCTGTCCCATATTCTAGCTCTGGGAGTCTTCTGGTGTAATAGGATTTTTGGCTTTTGTCCCGTCCAATTTCGAGAATATTCATTTTCTGACTTTCCTAGAACCAAAAACAGCAGAAAACAGGCAGCTGGCACTGTGGCTCTTGTTAATAGGTTAGTCCAAGAAATCATATGAAAAGTACTCCAAAGTGTGGACAAAACATAAGAAAGTAGATAAAACCAAGCATGGAACATCAAAAATTATAGATACATTTGCAATGTATCATGGCACTTTGGCTAAGGTTACATAAATACTTATCATGAGTATAATTTGAGTTGGATATCTCTATGAGATTGTGGTGTTTGTTGGAACCATCTAGCACTAAAGGTGAGTTATCTAGATGGGGAATGCGAACTTTAAGGTGTGCCGTTATAGCCCTACATCGTCCAACCGGAGAGTAGTTCAGGGTAGCATCATGAAGAGAAGATATTTTTATGAGAGTGTCCACTAGTGAAAGTATGATCCCTAGGCCTTCTTTCTAAGCATTGAAACACCGTTTCCAATCAGTTATGTTACATGTTTGCCTGCTGCCACTCTTATTTCAGATTGCAATTACCACCTACAATCATCCATATTACTTGTATTTCACTATCTCTTCGCCAAACTAGTGCACCTATACACTTGACAAGTGTATTGGGTGTGTTGGGGACACAAGAGACTTCTTGTATCTTGATTGCAGGGTTGCTTGAGAGGGATACCTTTGACCACTTCCTCCCTGAGTTCGATAAACCTTGGGTGATCCACTTAAGGGAAACTTGCTGTTGTTCTACCAACCTATGCACTTGGAGGCCTAACACTGTCTACAAGAATAGAAGTGTGCGTAGACATCAGGTCTCCTCCCTTGATTCCCCAAGGGTCATCAAGTTCTAGTGGCTAGAAAGGGAGAACTAGGAGGTTGGAGCTCAGCAAAAATGGAGGAGAGAGAGTAGAAGCCGTAGATTGCACTTGGGGAAGAAGGGGTATTTATAGCCCCCACTCCCAAAATAGAGCCATTGCCATTCACTAACCCTGGAGTCTCTGGTGTCCAGGGTCGGAGTCTCTAGGGGTGGCGCAGGACTCCGGAGGGGGGGGGTGGTGTGCTGAAAGCATTTCGGGGCACACCAGAGACATGGCCGAAGACCTGCCCAGAGTCTCCGGCGTCGAGCCAGGCTCCGGGTCACACTCCAGGGAGGGACAAAGAGACTTTTGCAGGGGGCGGAGACAGCCCCGGAGACCAGTCCGGAGTCTCTGGCCAGGCGCACCGGAGTCTCCGGCCTCAAGGGAGCATGATACATTGCAAATGTATCTATAATTTTTGATGTTCCATGCTTGGTTTTATCCACTTTCTTGTGTTTTGTCCACACTTTGGAATACTTTTCATATGATTTATTGGACTAACCTATTAACAACAGCCACAGTGCCAGCTGCCTGTTTTCTGCTGTTTTTGGTTCCAGGAAAGTCAGAAAATGAATATTCTCGGAATTGGACGGGACAAAAGCCAAAGTGCCTATTTTTCCGAAAGTCATCAAATGCCAGAGTACGAGACGGAGAGGGGCCAGGGGGCCACCACACCACCTGGCCGTGCGGCCCAGCCTGGCCCGCGCCAGGGGTGGTAAGGCCAGCCCTGGCACCCCCCGGCCTCCCCTTCCACCTATAAGATGCCCTCGGGATGTAAACCCTACGTACCCGATCAAAAATCCACGAAAGAGTCTGTAGCCGCCGTCATCTCCATCCCTAGATTGGGAGGGATCTGAAGCTCTTCCCGACACCCTGCCGGAGAGGGGAATTTACCCTGGAGGCCTTCTTCATCACCATGCAAGCCTCCGGTGTGATGCGTGAGTAGTTCATCCTTGGACTACGGATCCATGTAGTAGCTAGATGGCTGGTTCTCCTCCTTTGTGCTTTCATGTCTAGATCTTGTGAGCTCCGTTCATGATCAAGATCATCTATTTGTAATTCTGCATGTTGTGTTTGCGGGGATCCGATGGATATTGAGATGCTATTTCAGATTGATTATTGATTCTATCATGTCTTTGTTATTTGTGATATTGCATGCTTTCCGTTGTTAGTAGCTATCTTGGCCAAGTAGATGCTAGCAACTCCAAGAGTTAGTATTTATGCTCGATAGTGGGTTCATGCCTCTGGTAATCTGGGGAAGTGACATAAATCTCTAAGGTACTAGATGTGTTGTTGCTACTAGGGAGAAAACATCAATCCTTTGTTCATAGAACAATCGTATTGTTTACTTTACACGTAGTTCGTAAAGCAATAATCTGTTGCTTGCAACTTAATACTGGAGGGGGTTCGGATGAGAACCTGAAGGTGGATTATTAGTCATAGATGCAGTTGGATGGCGGTCTATGTATAATGTTGTAATGCCCAATCAAGTCTCAAAGGAGTCAAGATGATGAGTATATACATGTATTGCTCTCTCGATGTTTGTCGATTGCCCCGGTGTAAATTGTTCACCCAGCATGTTATCTATCTTAAGGAGAGCCACCTCTAGTGAACTATGGATCCCGGTCCTCTTCTTTACATACAATCTATAAATTGTTTACTGCTTTGTGTTTACTTTCTGCAAACTATTACTTCTTTCCATTCGATACGTTTAATCCTTTATTTTCCGCAAAACACGGTGAGCTTGACAACCTCATCGCAAGTTGGGGACAAAGTTCTATGGTTGTGTTGTGCAGGTCTCCACATTGCTACTAGCACCGGTAGTGCGCCCTGCCAAAGCTCAGCTAGTAACACCTTTGGGGTGTGTCCTTGCTCCTACTGGTTCGATTAAACCTTGGTTTCATAACTGAGGGAAACTTACTACTGTGCTCATCATACCTTCCTCTTGGGGTTCACAACGAGCTCTACATCAACCACGCACCAGCACTTTTCTAGGCGTCGTGCATTGAGCCATCAAGCATTTTTTGGCGCCGTTGCCGGGGAGTCAAGGACATATTCACACGGGGAGTCCCTTATAACCAATCTCTTTACTTTGTTATTTTTGTTTTGCTTAGTTTCTTTTGCTTTGTTTGCTTGTTTCTTTATCAAAAACACACAAAAATTAGTTTTACTAGTTTGCTTTCTTATTTGAAAAACATAAAAATTAGTTCCTATCTTGAGTTGCCACTATGTCTAGCCTTGCTCCAGTCACTATGTCACCCGAGAAAATGTTTTTCACTTTTAAACAAGGAATTTAGGAAAGTTTTAAGGAAGCTTGGTCTAGAATCTCCGATCTACATGAAAAAACTGAGCCTAAAATGACTCAAAGCTTGTTCTTAGAAGTTTTTATCTTGGGATTACTCTTTGCTATAGATATGCTTTAGATGCTGTTGTGGGAGGAGATTTCCTCCATGTGATGAGGATGATGCTATTAATGCTATAAAGAAATTGATCCTCACTTACAACATGCCTAGCCAAACTGATATTTCTTTCGCAAAAATATTTGCTAGGTTGAACACTCTTGAGACTAGTACTAATAGCTTAGAAAATTGCTATAATACGCTTAGGGAGTATCACAATTATGTTCCAATAAATTCTGAACCATCAAAGTGGCTCCCTACAGTAAAGATTGAGATAAACACTGAAACTTTTCAAGCTCGCTGTGATATCATGTCTAAATTTTGCCTTATGCCCAAAGATATTTATGAATCTCTGAATACTTGGGGGCTTACTGAAGGAGGAAAAGAAATATCTCTTGCTAATAATGCTACCATATTACCTCTTGGAATAGCTGAAGGAGTGTTTACAAAGATCCTTGGGAAAATGATTTGTATTGATTATCTTGTTATTGAATGTGTAGGAAAAGGACAAATTACACTTAGACGGTCCCTATTAGAACTCCTTGGAGCAATACTAGATGTGGGAAACGGGACCATATACCTTTCTTCTCCACCAAACAATCATATTTTCCCCAAGGTTAAGAATAAAAGTAAGAGAGGTAAGGGCAAGAAATTTGGTCTTAATGCTTCTTCATTTGAGAACACTTGATTCTTTCTTCCTTCTTATGCCTAACTTAAAGGCGTTAAAGAAAAGTACTTATTGGGAGATAACCCAAAAGTTTTAGATGAGTCTTGAAATTCATTAACTTTGTAATAACCTCTCCTTATCCTTTTTATTTGATTTTTTTGCCAAGAGTAACCTCTAATGAGAGAGAAGTAATGATTGGGAAAGTTGTTGTCCTGAAACGGATTTATGTGCTTCACCATAAAAATTCGTGTAAAATCTCTGAACGTCTTTTTGAGGCGTGGATTTTTGTGCTTCTTTCCTAGGTTTTTATCTAACTTTGGTTAGTTCAACACTTTTTGATTTGAGCAACATAAGGTCTTCGAAAAAAATTGTATTCACCTGCTGGTATGTTTTGATAGATTTCTGCCATTTTCTGCATTTGCTTCTTGTTGGTTCCTATTTTAGTTCTTTTGGAGAATTGAGATTTTTGAGGGAAGTGCTACAGTAGCTAGTGTTCTAGTGGAAGTTTATTTGGTATTGTAACTGAACCTTAAGACTTATTTATCTTGAGTGCACTAATGTTGCTAATAAAGATTGTGTGAAGTTTTGTATGAAGGAAAATTTTCAGGTGTATGGAAGGAATGAGTAATGAGATGAAGGATGGACTAAAGCTCAAGCTTGGGGATGGCACGCGTGTCAACCCAAGAAATATCCAAGAAGTACAAGCGTCAAAGCTTGGGGATGCCCAAGGCATCCCCTTCTTCATCAATAAAACTCCCAGGTTTCTTCCAAACGATTTATTTTTATTGTTTCATGCACAGTTGTGTTGTTCTTGGAGCGTCTTCTTTTTTGTTTTGGTTTTGGTTTTTCGTTTTCTTGGTTTTCTTAGTTTTCTGAATAAATTGGTTGGACCCCCTCTTTCATACATTGGTTTGCAAATAGTTTGGTTTGGTTTGGAAAAGAGTAGGAAAGTTTATGCTTATGTGGTAAAAAGAGCTCGTTTTGACTGTGGCCTATGCTTTGTCATGCCATGCTTGATATTGTTTTGGCTTTATGCTTAGTATTCTTTGCTGTAGCATGACCTGTTATAAACAATTGAGATTGCTTAATGTGCCTTGGATGAATCATGCGTTGTTTTAGCATATTAAAGCATAGTATAGTGGTATTCTCCTTTGATGCTTTATTTGGGTTGACTTGGCGCATTCTCAGACCATGTTATGACTATCTAAAGTCACAATAGCCTTTATGATCCTTTAGTTTTCAAATTGTAGTATCACTTTATGCTTTGATCAATGATGTTTTGTCGCTCTGCATGATTATCGCCATTATTGCGCTCTTAGTTTGTCGCTCCTACTCTTTTGCTAGCCTCCACAACAAAGTATGAGTTCCACTCATGCATCCAACTCCCTGAACAAAGTTATTCCAAAGAGTCCACCATACCTACCTACTAGCTTATGCTATTCCAAGTATATTCATGCTTTTGTTTACCTTCCAAATTAAACTTGTTATGAGAAAACTAGTGATTAAAGCTCTCACGAACTTGATGGCACACTTTACTTTTTGCATCTAATAAACTTGAACCATTGGGCCCTTCTTTGTTGCGTATATGCTTGCGCTTTATAAGTTGAAATTAGCAGAACCGTGTTTCATGGGGAACGCTTTCAACATTGCACTTGTACTTTGTACCCCGTTGATATCATGTTCTTTTGCTTACGGATCCCGGCGGTGTGAAATAAAAACGGAACTTGTAAGATCATGGAGTTTGTACGTGTATTAGAGAAACGCCTGGGCCGCTAGCCTAAGCCATGCCTAATCATGGTGGAAACTTGCAGCATCACCATAATGAGCACTCTATGAAGCATCCTCAATAAAAACCTATGCAAATAGCAAATAAAAAGATCCCTGAGATGCTCATTGTCTGCTTGCCTTGTCATTTTGATTATGGGAAAGCTCCCGTATCATGTGCAAGGGGTACCCTGTTGGCGGTTCTTTATGATACACATGTACTTACAATGACAAGAGCTTACTCGTGACTGAAGTTGAGTAGCATGAGGATCGGTCTTCGTAAGTAAGGGGCATGAGATTTCGGTTTATAACTTGTCAAGCATATCCTCTTAGTTGTGTCACTTTAACCTTAATCACCTTAAAGATGCTTATGATAGGGGTAATGAGAGCTGAAAGCTATAAGTACCATAATTTTTGGAAGCTCTTTATGAGACTTGAATCCCTACTTCCTTTTACAAAGGCCTTTTTTTCCAGCATTATATTGAGTCTCCACCGTCTATCTTTATGCACCTACTTTGAGAGCATAGTGGCCATTCTTAGTTCTATGTGCATTGTCCCAAGACTAGTTGATTGATGCATAACTTGATATTGCTTGTTTTAAACTATTTGTATGTAGTCACTCTTATGAACTTTGAAGGTGTCCTATGCATTTATATTTAATACTCTATTGAGGGACAAGCTGAATACTATTATGCTATGTTTTCTTTATGTGAAACAAACAAACGTCTTGCAAAGCATTGTTATTCATGAATCTTTTGTTTGTGCCTTTTCATGTTGCATCCTAGTTTCTTTGTCTTATTGCTAGAACTTTGTCTTTTATGTTATGATTGAAGTACTATGATCCCAGCTTTGAATGTTTTACAAATACTTTGATCAAGTCTTTGATGGTGCATGTCACCTCAAAAATTATTCTTTCTTTTTATCACTTACCTACTCGAGGACGAGCAGGAGTTAAGCTTGGGGATGTTGATACATTGCAAATGTATCTATAATTTTTGATGTTCCATGCTTGGTTTTATCCACTTTCTTGTGTTTTGTCCACACTTTGGAGTACTTTTCATATGATTTCTTGGACTAACCTATTAACAAGAGCCACAGTGCCAGCTGCCTGTTTTCTGCTTTTTTTGGTTCCAGGAAAGTCAGAGAATGAATATTCTCGGAATTGGACGGGACAAAAGCCAAAGTGCCTATTTTTCCGGAAGTCATCAGATGCCAGAGTATGAGACGAAGAGGGGCCAAGGGGCCACCACACCACCTGGCCGCGCGGCCCAGCCTGGCCGCCAGGCGGTGGTGAGGCTAGCCCTGGCACCCCCCGGCCTCCCCTTCCGCCTATAAGATGCCCTCGGAACGTAAACCCTAAGTACCTGATCAAAAATCCACGAAAGAGTCTGTAGCTGCCGTCATCTCCATCCCTAGATCGGGAGGGATCTGAAGCTCTTCCTGACACCCTGCCGGAGAGGGGAATTTACCCTGGAGGCCTTCTTCATCACCATGCAAGCCTCCGGTGTGATGCGTGAGTAGTTCATCCTTGGACTACGGATCCATGTAGTAGCTAGATGGCTGGTTCTCCTCCTTTGTGCTTTCATGGCTAGATCTTGTGAGCTCCGTTCATGATCAAGATCATCTATTTGTAATTCTACATGTTGTGTTTGCGGGGATCCAATGGATATTGAGATGCTATTTCAGATTGATTATTGATTCTATCATGTCTTGGTTATTTGTGGTCTTGCATGCTTTCCGTTGTTAGTAGCTATCTTGGCCAAGTAGATGCTAGCAACTCCAAGAGTTAGTATTTATGCTCGATAGTGGGTTTATGCCTCTGGTAATCTGGGGAAGTGACATAAATCTCTAAGGTACTAGATGTGCTGTTGCTACTTGGGAGAAAACAACAATCCTTTGTTCATAGAACAATCGTATTGTTTACTCTACACGCAGTTCGTAAAGAAATAATCTGTTGCTTGCATCTTAATACTGGAGGGGGTTCGGATGATAACCTGAAGGTGGATTATTAGTCATAGATGCAGTTGGATGGTGGTCTATGTATAATGTTGTAATGCCCAATCAAGTCTCAAAGGACTCAAGATGATTAGTATATGCATGTATTGCTTTCTCTATGTTTGTCAATTGCCTCGCTGTAATTTGTTCACCCAGCATGTTATCTATCTAAGGAGAGCCACCTCTAGTGAACTATGGATCCCGGTCCTTTACTTTAAATACAATCTATAATCCTTTACTGTTTTGTGTTTACTTTCTGCAAACTATTACTTATTTCCATTCAATATGTTTAATCCTTTGTTTTCCGCAAAACACGGTGAGGTTGACAACCTCATCGCAAGTTGGGGACAAAGTTCTGTGGTTGTGTTGTGCAGGTCTCCACGTTGCTACTAGCACCGGTAGTGCGCTCTGCCAAAGCTCAGCTAGTAACACCTTTGGGGTGTTTCCTTGCTCCTACTGGTTCGATTAAACCTTGGTTTCATAACTGAGGGAAACTTGCTGATGTGCTCATCATACCTTTCTCTTGGGGTTCCCAACAACCTGTCCATCAACCACGCACCAACACTTTTCTGGGCGCCGTGCATTGAGCCATTAGAGCAGCAAGCCACAACTTCCATCCAAGCACCATTTTCTTGATTAAAATTTGAACCCTTCTCCATTGCTAGAAAGAACACCGTCTTATGCCTTTACAAGGATATAACCTGCAACATACTTAGCACACGGTAAAAACTTACTTTTGTTGATAACAAACAACGAAACATCATTAAGGCAGGAAATGCCCTTTCACTATCGGTTTTCCCTAAGCTTAAGATAAGAGTACCGGTGTTATATAGAGAACCTCCGCTAGACAGAGAGTTTCTTCGGGTACCATAGTAGTACCTGAACTAAAGAAGACTCAGCCTAATGCTAGCCCTCACAGAGCACAAAGTGATCGCCAAGCTCAAGAATACTATTTGGAGGAATATTATGGAGTTGAACTCCATAGTATGCGACTACCTCCGAGAAGAAATTTGAAGGAGGGAAGCTAAATCCACGCTTGATGTGTGAGCCGAAGTGGACCCACTCGCCGTCGAGTGGGGTCTGGATCTCGTCTCCAGCGGCGCACAGCCAGGATCCGTCCTGGATGTAACCCTCGTCTTACAGCTCCTTCAGCCTCACTTTGGTGAGGGTCGGGTGAATCCAGATCCCTCGTTCATCCTTCTTGTCCTCCTTCTCTGGCATGGATGCGGCAGTGACAATGGGTGACGAGGATGATCCGTACATCGCCGGTGACTATAAGGTGGGGGCACTAGGGATTGAAGAGGAAAAATTTGGAGCTCCGGTTGCTCGGGCGCGAGGAGGAAGAGGAAGGGAATGGCAACGGGGTACTGGTGCATGTCCGTCGCCTCCCCTTTTAAAGCCATTTATGTTTCAAGATT
Organism: Avena eriantha; assembly: GCA_910589775.1. Classification (NCBI taxonomy): domain Eukaryota; kingdom Viridiplantae; phylum Streptophyta; class Magnoliopsida; order Poales; family Poaceae; genus Avena; species Avena eriantha. The sequence continues at coordinate 94,262,155 of OU342745.1, read as the reverse complement.
GGTGCAAGGCAGTGTGAAACCTACGAGATTTCTGCCACACATCATGGAAAGGGAACGCTAGACTCGAGCTACGTGGTCGAGAAAAACGGAGAAAAATCCGCCTCCACAATTGTCACACGCAGTTAATGTGCTCCTTGATCTCCGTTGATTGCATGGCCTACTAACGGATATATTTGTTACGTGATGGAATGTTTATAAATTTGACGTGACAACTCGTGAAACATCGGAGAAGAAAATGGTCCTCTCGGGTTGACCAAGAAATAAATTCCACTCGGTTTGAATCGAGGTGAGAAACGAAGAAAAAATAAACGATTGTCCGGTTCCATTAACTAACTCAGCTTTGGTTATATACGGATGTATCTAGACGTATTTTACTGTAAGGATATGTTCGTTTTTAGACAAAGCTGAATCAGTTAATTAAGGGCATCCGCACGTCTCTCTCCTCCCGCGAGAAAAAGAGAGATGGCTGTTAGGGTGAAAACCCTAGCAGCCGTCACAATCTGTTTCGTTCTCGCTGTCTATGATAGAGAATTGACGGTCCCCGCCTCCTCTGCTTGCTGTTCCGGCGGCAGGAGGGGATGGGGACCTCGGACCTGCGCTCGGCGGTGTAGAAGGGTCCCTAAAGTTAGAGTTTGATCAACCGGTATCGTCGTTATGGTGGCTATGACGGTATTGTGCGGGACAAGAATAAGGTATACCCGCCTCCCCTTCCACCGCGTCGGCGACAATCCCGCAGCTGGCGTTTAGGAGGGAGGGGATTCGTCCGGTCACCGCTTCCATGCAATGTTGGATCTCGTCTTTTAGGTTTGGTGTTACAAGTTTTGAATCAATCCAAGGGTTCACGACAACTTCAGCTCTGGGGTGCTGGTCCTTAGGGGCACGTGCACGAAGACTTCCCGACTGCTATCAACAACGTCAAGCCAGCTCCGGTAAGAGGACGACGACAGCGACGCGTCGGCGGCTCGCTCTGGTGGCATTAGTGGTCGTTAGATGGTCCAAAGATTTCGATATAATTTTTTATTATGTTTAGGTTGTTTTGTACTTCTTATGAGCTCATGAAATAGATCCGGATCTCTTCCCTGCAAATCAGTTAATTTAGGGCATAAGGGAGTACTATGTTTTACGATGTTTTTCTAGTGCACACATGTCGAATTTCCAGAGACATATACTCTCTCCATCCAGAAATAACTGACTTGATTTTGTATAGATTCAAATGTATCTAGACGTATTTTAGTGTATAAATATATTCGAATTTAGATAAAATCAAATAAGTTATTTCTGGAGCGGCGTACAAAACTCAATTTCGATCACACGGCTATGAGCCGAGAAGTCTTACTAGTGTCCAAGTTTGTTAGGATACATGTCCAATTGTACTGCGTGGAGAACATTTAGCCGCCCCCACAAAAACAAAAGGCGAGATCATTTAGTCCCATGTAGTGGCCAGTGCAGTGCCCCTCGTCTCGTCGTTCGCCAGTGTGGCGCAAGGCAGACAGCTGGGAACGTACGGCCTGTCAGACAAATCCACGGCACGGATCCTATTGTCCCTAAGCGAGTCTCCATGAACAGATCGCTCTATGCTCATGCATAATGCAGCTGCCCTCGTAGTCAATCTACCGTCCTTGCTGGCCCATTTGGGCATAAATATTCGATCCCTACTGGACGGTTACTCAAGTCACCGTACGATTAGACACGCTGTACTAGGACTGTCCCACTGATATGTCGTCGATGGTGCTTACTTTCATTAATTACTTGGTTTTGAGGGACCGGGATCAAATTAATCAAGGGCTAGCAGGAGCCTAGCTGGGGATTTCTTCAATTATTCACATCCTGCCGATCGTCAGCTTGTCGTCACGGCTGTGATCGATCTGAGAAACATGAAAGCTTAGACTAGTCACAGCGTAGAGTATCGTATAATAGGAGTATCATATAGTCCATTTGTTCTACAATGTAGGCTTTTTTAGCGACCTGTTTTAGTTTGTAAAAAATCTTACATTATAAAATAGAGGTAGTATATGATACCATCTTTATAATCATAGTATCATGTAGCAGTAGTATCATAGTCGTGTATTTATTGTTTCTAGAATCTCTACGTAAATTTGTGTATAAAATTTATTTAAGATTAGCTTTTCTAATTTTCTAATTCTACGTACTATGATACCGTATCTATCATGATACTAACACAATCTCTTTTATCATTAATTACAGTGACACATACGTAATTTTGCATTCATGTAATGCATGATACTACTTATGATACCCCATTAAAGCTAGTCGCCAATGACATCGCAACATGGAAACATCAATCCGAGGGTGGCCAACCGAGCAAACTACTATTTTCCACATGACACACCTTGTAGGATCTGTGGACGATACCTACGATCCAACCATCCATAGGTGTGTCTAAAACATGCAAACCACCGAATACATCTTCGTACACAATTTCGTACGGAAGGGATCGTGGCACAACACTTTCGTTTCCAAAAAAGGCAAATATCACAAAGCCATAACCTTTATAGCTACTGTTTCACAAATACACAACCCTTTCTTTAAGGTGAATTTTAGAATTGTGTCCACTGCAGTACTATAACTCTCTTATAGTGTACTACAAGAGAATAATGGAGAACACAAGATTTTTTCACACAATGGCCACATACAGGTACAGGAAAAACAAGATAAAATTTCGAAACAATGGAGGTAATGAGTTCTTCGAAGACAAGGATAAGCTGAAATTGCCACGGACTTTTTCAGTAGCCTGTTCGCAGAGGACATGACTTGGGTACCCAATATCAACTTACAACACCTGTATAAAGACGAGAGTTTTAACCTTGAGTCACTAGTAAATCCATTCACGTGGGAGGAGATTAAAGAAGCAATCACGCACGCACCAGCCAATGAAAGCCCTGGGCCTGACGGTTTCACAAATGAGTTTTACAAATTCTACTTAGAAGAATTAAAAGAAGATCTGTTACAGCTCTTCGCACACATGCATAGCCAGGGGCTGGATCTTTCAGGGGTCAACCTAGAATACATCACGTTGCTGCCAAAATGTGAGACGCCCCAAGAAATAAAAGATTACAAGACAGTCTCACTACAACACTCCATTACCAAGGTGATTGCCAAGGTTCTGACAAACAGACTACAACCAAAGATAAAGTGCATGGTAGATCAAATGCAGTCGGGGTTCATAAAGAAAATGTCAATTGTGGAGAACTTGGCGACCACTATTGAGATGGTCCAATGTGCCAACAAGACAAAGAAGTCGGTGATTGTTCTAAAGCTAGACTTTCAAAAAGCCTTTGACACAATTCAATCGAAAGCTATCCTGCACACTCTGACAGCAAGGGGCTTCCCCACCAAATGGATAGAGTGGATCCACCAGCTGTTGGAAACGTCACAAGCACAAATACTGATCAACAGCTAGGCTGGGAAAAAGTTTAAGATTCAGAAGGGTGTAAGACAAGGATACCCAATGTCCCCATACCTATTCATCCTGGTGGCATACATTCTCCAGAGGATGCTGAAGAAAGCTTACAACTTAGGGTACTTAGTTCACCCCCTGCAGCAACGAGCGCCCCTGCCAGCCCTGCAGTACGCTGATGGTACCCTGCTTATCTTACAATCGGCTGACCAGGCGAGATATGCCAAACACCTGCTTGAGTCCTTCGCTTCGTTCTCAGGTCTGCACGTTAACTTTCAGAAAGCACCTTTGCTCCCCCCATACACATGCCTCAACATGACATTGAGGATGTCGCCGCAATCCTTGGATGCCCGGTTGCACAGCTGCCCTGCGCATACTTGGGACTGCCTCTGTCGACGGCAAAAAAATTGAGGAGCTTGCTACAGCCAGTGATACAAAGGGTGGGAAGGCGACTTCTAGGATGGATCCCGAGAATGATGACGTCAGGAGGCAGGGTTCAGATGATCAATTCAGTCCTAGCTGCAATTCCCAATTTTTCATGGCATGCATAGAATGGGACAAAGGGAGCATTGAGGTGGTGAACAAGCTTTGCCGATCTTTCCTTTGGAAGAACAAGCATGAGGTGCTCGGAGGCCACTATCTGGTGGCATGGGACATGGTGACAATGCCAAAGAGACAAGGTGGACTGTGTTGGGTCTGCATCATAGAAAACAAAAAAAATCCTATGATGAGAACTACACGCCAAGATATATCTATTAGGTACAAAGCAACGGGTGGACTTACATCCAACGAGAAATTACCCTCGAAGACATCGAGTTTTGTTAACGAGTAGGAACTCGTGGTTGATGTAGTCGTATACTTGCCGATCTCAAGATCGTGAGGAAGTCCGAGCGCCGCAACTCAGCAGCGCATCCGTACTCGCACACACGTTCAAGCCACCGGACAACCTCCACCTCCTCGCTCTAGCGATCCAGCGGAAGCAGCAACTCCTTCCAGACGAAATGCCACCGGAAACATGTATCTCGCTAATCCGAGACCATGGGGGGATAATTTTAGAGGGGGAGAGAGATCCTTCACAAGGAGGTGTGAGGAAGAAGGAGGAAGAGGGTGACCTTTTATAGGAGGAGGGGGTGCCCCTCCTTCATGGCCGGCGCATGGGGGGTGACTCCTCACCTCCCCCATTCATGTGGTGGTAACCCCTCCACATTAAAATGCCTCTTCACATTCCCCTTTAAAGTCCCTACTTTAAATGCATTAAAATTCTCCAAGTTTAATGCTCTCTTATTTAATAAAACCCTTTTATTAAATTTATTCAGAATTTTGTTAATTACTTTCATTAACAAGCATTCACATATAACCGCCTGCAACATTTTAATATTACATGCAGAACCAATTTCAGCAATTTCACCCGAAACAGGTTTGGTGTCTATTGAAATAATTCCAGCGCTTTGCAATTCTTTCGTCTGAAACATATGTGCTCCAAAATGGTGTCTAGTAACTATTAAGTGTGTCACCCTACGATTCGCGAATAATGCAGACATGATTGAGACTCCTCTCAGATCAATAATCAGAAGCGGGACCTGGAGATCCATACTGATTCCTACACATTCAACGATGACTTCTGTGATCGTGAGAACCTTTAACGCTAGTAACTAAATCCTTTTGTCTCGCGATATATTACATGTCCGAGAGTCGATCATTGGTATCTCCATACCTAGCTTGATCTCGTTACCGATATGCACTCTTTTCTCGTTCCCATGATATAACATTCTAGTGATCACATCACTTGCTTGCAAGCTATATTTATGTGATATCACTGAGAGGGCCTAGAGTATATCTATCCGTCATCGAGATTGAAAAATTCCACTCTTGATCCATGAGCCTCAACATAACACCTTCGTAGCACCAAACCCATCTTTATAGTCACCCTGTTACGGTGTGACGTTTGATGTTATCAAGATACTCTTCCGGTGTTAGCAATTAACATGATATCATGGTCTAAGGGTAAAGATTACTTCGTATGGTGTTATAGCAATATAAACATAATGACTTTGATCGTAATGCTATACTTCGGATGAGTGTTCATCACATCATTCAACTAATGTTGTGACCTTGTTATTAACAACATCCAATGTCCATGATTAGGAAACCTTGATCATCTTGTTAATCAACAAGCTAGTCTATAAGAGAGGCATAACTAGGAACCCTTTTTGTTTATTAAACACACATGTATTGATGTTTCCGATCAATACAATTATAGCATGCAAAATAAACATTAATCATAAACATGGAATAAGATAATAACCACTTTATTATTGCCTCGCGGGCATATTCCCTTCAATCTCCCACTTGCACTAGAGTCAATAATCTAGTTTGAAAACTTTGCGTATTGAACACCTATGGCTTTCTGGTGTTGCATATACGCTATTGCTAGTGGTTAACATAATCTCCGGATCTGTCAGTTTCAGGTCCGTGTGTATTTGCATGTCTTTGCGTCTCTACGCATCACTCATTCTCAAATGAGATGGCATTGTATAAATTTGGTCCTTTGGTAAGACCTTTAGTTCGTTCCGGTTAAAATATGTTGATATTATTGTCACACAATATATCTTCATAGTATTAGCCTGCTTTGAACCACACCTAGTTTAATAACAAACTACTTAACACAAATGCCCTCCTTTGCTGCCACTATAGCAGTTATATGCTTAGCCTTTTGTTGTAATATCCGTCACAATGTTTCAACTTTGGAACTCATCCAAATCCATCATGGAACATCCTTTCCATTACATTGTGCCACCCATAGTCTAAATTGAGATAAATTTAATTTGTATCTTGTGACAAAACTAGTATCAATGTAACACTTTACAATGAACTACCTTTAACTATTTGTCACTTGTACATGATATATTCTTAGTTCTTCCAAATCTTTAATATTGTCCAATGATCATCTTATGAATCATCCTGGTATGTGCTCATAACACTTAGAGCATAGGACATTTTGGATATATACATATCATGATATAATCGATCAAAATATTCATGTGATTTTACTCACCAAGTGTTGAAACACTTGAATCTTGATACAATCCTTTCCATGCAACAAGAACATTTCTTGTTGTTTCCATATTGAACCCTTTCAATATCTCATATATGTATGTCTGGCACAACCATATTAGCGCCAGAATCTATCCATATAGATATTGATGCCAAATATTCTGGTTTTTCCCAAGTCTTTCATCGAAATCTTATTTTAATGAAATTCTTAACTTTCGTCAATACAAGATACATCATTTCCAATCAACAATATGTCCTCTACATAATGTATTAGAAATATGTCTCAGTGCTCCCACTTAATTTCTTACAAATGCAAGCATCTCCATCATCTCCGATGAATTTAAACTCTTTTAACAGTTTCATCATGGTGAAGATTCCAACTCCGCTATGCTTACTTCAACTATTGAAGTTTGCATGCCCTTTTAGCACCCTTTGAATTAACAAAAACCCTTCGGACCGTGTCTACACGTCCTAGGTAACCATTCTATTAGGAGAACATTGTTTTGTTTGTTCAACTACCATACATAAAAATATATGTAGTGGTTGCTACATTAATCCGTCAAGAGTAAATATCGCTATGAAAGATCAAATCTTGTCATAGTCAACTCCTTGAACATTGTCGTAAACTTATTTCCGACATGTCGACTATTTGATAGATGTTAAACATCCATGTCTTATTTCTTTATAGATCCAAACACGACCGATAGGCTTCACGCCTTTCCGGAGGGTCTTCCAAGTTCAAAAACTTGATTTCTCATGTATGGATACTATCATGGATTCTATGACTTCTAGTCATTTTATGGAGTCAGGGCCCATCATCGCTTCTTTTCATGTAGTCGGTTCACCATTGTCAAAACAATAATGATTTGCTTATCAAATCACACTATTTGATTCTTACCGACCTACACGGTTCAATAGGAACTCTAATCTCCGAGATCACACCCTTTGTAATCACGGGAGCCATGAGCATTGTGGCCGCCACCGGGACACTTTCCGACCAGCGCTACTTAGCACATATAGCTAAGGTTCAACAACCTTATCAAAGTTCTATTGTTCTCCCACTTAACTTTTCGCGAAAAGTTCCTTCTCAAGAAACTTGACGTTCTAAGAGACAAACTCTTTTGTCCTTGGTGTTATGGAGAAATTCCCAACAAATTCTTTGGGATAACCTACAAAGACGTGCTTATCCGACTTTGGTTGTAAACATTTTACTTATGCATAACATACCAAAATTTAAGAAAAGACAATTCGGGTTTTATCCCAAACCATAACTTATATGGTGTCATTTCAATGGATCACGATGGTGCTCTTTTCAGTGTAAAAGTGGTAGTCTCTAAAGCTTCAATCCTTAAAACATAATGGCAGTTTTATAAATGACACCTTTGATCTTACCATGTCAAACATGGTTTGATTTCATCTCTCGAATATGCCATACTCCTATGGTTTATCGGGAAACACAAATCATGGAACAATTCCTCAAATCTTAAGTGTTTTGCTAAACATGTAACTGATACATTGCAAATGTATCTATAATTTTTGATGTTCCATGCTTGATTTTATCCACTTTCTTCTGTTTTGTTCCAACTTTGGACTACTTTTCATATGATTTCTTGGGCTAACCTATTAACAAGAGCCAAAGTGCCAGCTACCTGTTTTCTGCTGTTTTTGGTTCCAGGAAAGTCAGAAAATGAATATTCTCGGAATTGGACGGGACAAAAGCCAAAGTGCCTATTTTTCCGGAAGTGATCAAGTGCCAGAATACGAGACGGAGAAGGGCGGCCACACCACCTGGCCGCGCGGCCAGGCCTGGCCCGCGCCAGGGGGTGGTGTTGCCAGCCCAGGCACCCCCTCAGCCTCTCCTTCCGCCTATATATTTCCCTCGGGCCGAAAACCCTAAGTCCCCAATCAAAAAATCCACGAAAGAGTCTGTAGCCTCCGTCATCCCCATCCCTAGATCGGGAGGGATCTGAAGCTCTTCCTGGCACCCTGCCGGATAAAGGAATTCACCCTGGAGGCCTTCTTCATCACCATGCAAGCCTCCAGTGTGATGCGTGAGTAGTTCATCCTTGGACTATGGATCAATGTAGTAGCTAGATGGCTGGTTCTCCTCCTTTGTGCTTTCATGTCTAGATCTTGTGAGCTCCGTTCATGATCAAGATCATCTATTTGTAATTCTGCATGTTGTGTTTGCGGGGATCCGATGGATATTGAGATGCTATTTCAGATTGATTATTGATTCTATCATGTCTTTGTTATTTGTGATCTTGCATGCTTTCCGTTGTTAGTAGCTATCTTGGCCAAGTAGATGCTAGCAACTCCAAGAGTTAGTATTTATGCTCGATAGTGGGTTCATGCCTCTGGTAATCTGGGGAAGTGACAGAAATCTCCAAGGTACTATATGTGCTGTTGCTACTAGGGAGAAAACAACAATCCTTTGTTCATAGAAAAATCATATTGTTTACTTTACACGCAGTTCGTAAAGCAATAATCTGTTGCTTGCAACTTAATACTGGAGGGGGTTCGGATGATAACCTGAAGGTGGATTATTAGTCATAGATGCAGTTGGATGGCGGTCTATGTATTATGTTGTAATGCCCAATCAAGTCTCAAAGGAGTCAAGATGATTAGTATATGCATGTATTGCTTTCTCGGTGTTTGTCAATTGCCCCGCTGTAATTTGTTCACCCAGCATGTTATCTATCTTAAGGAGAGCCACCTCTAGTGAACTATGGATCCCGGTCCTTGTCTTTTACATACAATCTACAATCTTTTACTGCTTTGTGTTTACTTTCTGCAAACTTTTACTTCTTTCCATTCGATACGTTTAATCCTTTGTTTTTCACAAAACACGGTGAGATTGACAACCTCATCGCAAGTTGGGGACAAAGTTATGTGGTTGTGTTGTGCAGGTCTCCACGTTGCTACTAGCACCGGTAGTGCGCCCTGCCAAAGCTCAACTAGTAACACCTTTGGGGTGTTTCCTTGCTCCTACTGGTTCGATTAAACCTTGGTTTCATAACTGAGGGAAACTTGCTGCTGTGCTCATCATACCTTCCTCTTGGGGTTCCCAACGAGCTCTACATCAACAACGCACCAAGCACTTTTCTAGGCGCCGTGCATTGAGCCATCAAGTGATTTTCTGGCACCGTTGCCGGGGAGTCAAGGACATCTTCACAAGGGTAGTCCCTCATAACCAATCTCTTTACTTTGTTGTTTTTGTTTTGCTTAGTTTCTTTTTGTTTTGTTTGCTTGTTTTGTTCTTCAAAAAACACAAAAAAATTAGTTTTACAAGTTTGCTTTCCTATTTGAAAACCCAAAAAAAATGACTACTTTTGAAAACACTAAGTTGTGTGACTTCACTAGCACCAACAACAATGATTTTATGAGCACACCTATTGCTCCACCTGTGGCTGAAAATACTTTCTTTGAGATAAAACCTGCTTTGCTCAATGTTGTTATGAGAGAACAATTTTCTGGTATTGGTAATGAAGATGCTGCTTCCCATCTAAATAACTTTGTTGAACTTTGTGAGATGCAAAAGCATAGGGATATAGATGGTGATATTATTAAACTGAAATTGTTTCCTTTCTCTTTGAGAGGAAAAGCTAAAGAATGGTTGAATTCCTTAACTAGGAATAGTATTGATTCTTGGACTAAATGCAAAGATGCTTTTATTGGAAAATACTATCCTCCTGCTAAGATTATATCTATGAGAAGTGAAATAATGAAGTTTAAACAACTTGATAATGAGCATGTTGCTCAAGCTTGGGAAAGAATGAAATCTTTGGTAAAGAATTGTCCCACTCATGGACTGACTGCTTGGATGATTATCCAAACTTTTTATGCAGGATTGAACTATTCTTCAAGGAACCTATTGGATTCTGCTGTTGGAGGTACCTTTAGGACCATCACTTTGGGTGGTGCAACAAAACTTCTGGACAATATGATGGTTAATTATTCTGAATGGCATACCGAGAGAGCTCTACAAGGTAAGAAGGTAAATTTTGTTGAGGAAACTTCCTCCTTGAGTGATAAGATTGATATTATTATGTCTATGCTTGTTAATGGGAAAGCCCATATTGATCCAAATAATGTTCCTTTAGCCTCTTTGGTTGCTCAAGAAGAGCAAGTTGATGTGAACTTCATAAGAAATAACAATTTTGGCAACAATGCTTATGGTAATAATGTTTATAGGAACAATTTTGGTAACAACAATTATAAGCCATATCCTCCCAATAATGGTAATGCTTATGGAAATTCTTATAACAATAATAAGGGTGCAACCTCTGAACTTGAAGTTATGCTTAAAGAGTTTATTAGTAAACAAACTGCTTTCAATAAAACTATTGAGGAAAAACTCTGTAATGCTGAAAGAAATATAGCATCTTTGGCTGAAGCTCAATCTTCTTTGAATAAAATGGCTGCTAAACCTAAAACTAATTGGAATCCCTTTGTAGCTACTAATGCTATACAAGTAAGAATTGATGAAAATGTTAGACTATTAGCTGAATTACATGCTAGGTGGGAAAGAGAAGATGAAATTGTTAGAAACATTAGTGTTTCTACTATTACCACCACTAGTGTTGAGGCTAGTAATAGTTCTACTACTTTAGATGATAAATTTGATTTTGATCTTGATGGTTGCAACATCGCTGAAGTTATTAAGTTCCTACAAAAGCTTGCTAAAAGTCCTAATGCTAGTGCTATGAACATGGCCTTTACAAAACACATTACTGATGCTCTCATAAAGATTAAAGAAGAAAAGATGAAACATAAAGCTTATATTCCTATAAAACAAGAGGATGGTTGGGAACCCATCATTAATATGAAAGTGAATGACTTTGATTTCAAAGCTTTGTGTGATCTTAATAGTAGTGTTTCCATTATGCCTAGAAGGATTTATGATATGCTTGATTTGCCTCCTCTTTAAGATTGCTATTTGAATGTCCCACTTGATGATAATGCTAAAAAGAAACTCATGGGGAGTCTTAATGATGTTCTTATTATGGTTAAAAATTCCTATGTCCCCGTTGATTTCTATCTTTTGGATGTTGAATACAATGCTTCTTGTCCTATTACTTTGGGAAGACCTTTTCTTAAAACTGTTGGTGCCATCATTGATATGAAAGAAGGCACCATTAAATATCAACTCCCACCCAAGAAAGGTATAGAACACTTCCCTAAAAAGAGAGAAAAGATTTCTTTTGCTTCTCCTATGAAAACAAAATTTGGTCTTAATGCTTCTTCATTTGAGAACACTTGATTCTTTCTTTGCTTCTTATACCTAACTTAAAGGCATTAAATAAAAGTACTTATTGAGAGATAACCCAAAAGTTTTAGATGAGTCTTGGAAGTTATTACCTCTGTAATAACCTCTTCTTATCCTTTTTATTTGCTTTTTGTGCCAAGAGTAACCTCTAATGAGAGAGAAGTAATGATTGGGAAAGTTGCTGTCCTGAAATAGATTTTTTTGCTTCACCGTAAAAATTCGTGAGAGATCTCTGTATGTCGGATTGAGCTGTAATTGTTTGTGCTTCTGCCCTAGTTTTTTATCTAACTTTCGTTAGTTCAACACTTTTTGATTTGAGTAATAGAAGGTCTTCGAAAAAATTGGTCTTTACCTGCTGGTCTGTTTTGACAGATTTCTGCTATTTTGTGCATTTGCTTCTTGTGGGTTCCTTTTTGAGTTCTTTTGGGGAATTGAGCTTTTTGAGGGAAGTGATACAGTAGCTAGTGTTCTAATGGAAGTTTATTTGGTGTTATAACTGAACCTTAAGACTTATTTATCTTAAGTGCACTAATGTTGCTAATAAAGATTGTGTCAAGTTTTGTATGAAGGAAAAATTTTAGGTGTATGGAAAGAATGAGTAATGAGATGGAGGATGCACTAAAGCTCAACCTTGGGGATGCCATGCGTGTCACCCCAATAAATATCCAAGAAGTACAAGCGTCAAAGCTTGGGGATGCCCAAGACATCCCCTTCTTCATCAATAAAAATCCTAGGTTTCTTCCAAACGCTTCATTTTTATTGTTTCATGCACAATTGTGTTTTTCTTGGAGCGTCTTCTTTTTCGTTTTCGCTTTGGTCTTTCATTTTCTTGGTTTGATTAGTTTTCTGAATAAATTGGTTGGACCCTCTCTTCCATACATTAGTTTCAAATAGTTTGGTTTGATTTGGAAAAGAGTAGGAAAGTTCATGCTTATGTGGTAAAAAGAGCTCGTCTTTGACAGTGGCCTATGCTTTGTCATGCGATGCTTGATATTGTTTTGGATTTATGCTTAGTGTTATATGCTGTAGCATGACTTGTTATAAACAATTGAGATTGCTTAATGCGCCTTGGATAAATCATGCGTTGTTTTAGCATATTAAAGCATAGGATAGTGGTATTCTCCTTTGAAGCTTTATTTGGGTTGACTTGGAACATGCTCACACCATGTTATGACTATCTCAAGTCACCATAGCCTTTATGATCCTTTAGTTTTCAACTTGTAGTATCACTTTATGCTTTGATCAATGATGTTTTGTCGCTCTGCATGATTATGGCCATTATTGCTCTCTTAGTTTGTCGCTCCCAGTCTTTTGCTAGCCTCCACAACAAAGTATGAGTTCCACTCATGCATCCAACTCCCTGAACCAAGTTATTCCAAAGAGTCCACCATACCTACCTACTAGCTTATGCTATTCCAAGTATATTCATGCTTTTGTTTACCTTCCAAATTAAACTTGTTATGAGAAAACTAGTGATTAAAGCTCTCACGAACTTGATGGCACACTTTACTTTACTTGCCCTTAATAAACTTGAACCATTGTGTCTTCTTTGTTGTATATGCTTGCACTTATCTGTTGGGAATTAGCAGAACCATGCTTTCATGGGGAACGCTTTCAACATTGCACTTGGTACTTGTACCTAGTTGATATCATGCTCTTTTGTATATGGATGTCATCGGTGTGAAATGAAAGGGGAGCTTGTAAGTCCATGGAGTTATGTATATGTGTTAGAGAAACGCCTGGGCCGCTGGTCTAATCCATGCTGACATGGTGGAAACCTGCAGCGTAACCATAATGAGCTGTCTATGAAGCATTCTTCTTATAAAAAAGAGTCCGATATTGAGAAAAAAGAGAAAAGAAAAAAAGAGATTATGAAAAGAGGAAAGAGAGAAAAAAGCACCATATTCCCATGGTAAATAAGAAGAATGCTGAGATGCTTGTTGTCTGCTTGCCTTGTCATTTTGATATGGGGATTCTTCCGTATCATCGGGCAAGGGGGTACCCCGTTGGCGGTTCTCTATGATACACATGTACTTACGATGACAAGAACTTACCGGTGACTAAACTTGAGTAGCTTGAGGAGCGGCCCTCGTATACAAGGGACATGAGATTTCTGACTTATACTTTGTCAAGCATGTACACCATAGTTTGTTCACTTTAACCTTAATCACTTCAAGATTCTTATGATAGGGGCAATGAGAGCTGAAAGCTATAAGTACCATAATTTTTGGAAGCTCTTAATGAGACTTGAATCCCTACTTCCTTTTATAAAAAGGCCTTTCTTCCACCATTATATTGAGTCTCCACCTTCTATCTTTATGCACCTACTTTGAGAGCATAGTGGCCATTCCAAGTTCTATGTGCATTGTCCCAAGACTAGTTGATTGATGCATACTTTGATATTGCTTGTTTTAAACTACTGTATCTAGTCACTCTTATAAACTTTGAAGGTGTCCTATGCATTTATATTTGCTACTCTATTGAGGGACAAGCTGAATACTATTATGCTATGTTTTCTTTATGTGAAACAAAACAATGCCTTGCAAAGCATTGTTATTCATGAATATTTTGTTTGTGCCTTTTCATGTTGCATCATAGTTTCTTTGCTTATTGCTAGAACTTTTTCTTTCATGTTATGATTGAAGTATTATGATCCCACCTTTGAATGTTTTACAAATACTTTAATCAAGTCTTTGATGGTGCATGCCACCTCAAAAATTATTCTTTCTTTTTATCACTTACCTACTCGAGGACGAGCAGGAGTTAAGCTTGGGGATGTTGATACATTGCAAATGCATCTATAATTTTTGATGTTCCATTCTTGGTTTTATCCACTTTCTTGTGTTTTGTTCCAACTTTGGAGTACTTTTCATATGATTTCTTGGACTAACCTATTAACAAGAGCCACAGTGCCAGCTACCTGTTTTCTGCTGTTTTTGGTTCCAGGAAAGTGAGAAAATGAATATTCTCGGAATTGGACGGGACAAAAGCCAAAGTGCCTATTTTTCCGGAAGTGATCAAGTGCCAGAATACGAGACAGAGAAGGGCCAGAGGGCAGCCACACCACCTAGCCGCGCGACCAGGCCTGGAAGGAGATGCCGAGGGGGTGCCTGTCCGCGCAGCCAGGTGGTGTGGCCGCCCTCTGGCCCTTCCCCGTCTCGTATTTTGGCACTTGATCACTTCCGAAAAAATAGGCACTTTGGCTTTAGTCCCGTCCAATTCCGAGAATATTCATTTTCTGACTTTCCTGGAACCAAAAGCAGCAGAAAACAGGCAGCTGGCAGTGTGGCTCTTGTTAATAGGTTAGTCCAAGAAATCATATGAAAAGTACTCCAAAGTTGGAACAAAACACAAGAAAGTGGATAAAACCAAGCATGGAACATAAAAAATTATAGATCATTTGCAATGTATCAACATCCCCAAGCTTAACTCCTGCTCGTCCTCGAGTAGGTAAGTGATAAAAAGAAAGAATAATTTTTGAGGTGACATGCACCATCAAAGACTTGATCAAAGTATTTGCAAAACATTCAAAGCTGAGATCATAGTACTTCAATCATAACATGAAAGACAAATTTCTAGCAATAAGACAAAGAACCTATGATGCAACATGAAAAGGCACAAACAAAAGATTCATGAATAACAATGCTTTGCAAGACGTTTGTTTGTTTCACATAAAGAAAACATAGCATAATAGTATTCAGCTTGTCCCTCAATAGAGTAGCAAATATAAATGACTAGTCTTGGGACAATCCACATAGAACTAAGAATGGCCACTATGCTCTCAAAGTAGGTGCATAAAGATAGAAAGTAAGTAGGGATTCAAGTCTCATAAAGAGCTTCCAAAAATGGTGGTACTTATAGCTTTCAGCTCTCATTGCCCCTATCATATGCATCTTGAAGTGATTAAGGTTAAAGTGAACAAACTATGGTGTACATGCTTGACGAAGTATAAGTCAGAAATCTCAGGTCCCTTGTATACGAGTGCCGCTCCTCATGCTACTCAAGTTTAGTCACCGGTAAGTTCTTGTCATTGTAAGTATATGTGTATCATAGAGAACCGCCAACAGGGTACCCCTTGCCCGATGATACGGAAGAATCCCCATATCAAACTGATAAGGCAAGTAGACAACGAGCATCTCAGCATTCTTCTTATTTACCATGGGAATATGGTGTTTTTTTCTCTCTTTCCTCTTTTCATAGTATCTTTTTTTTCTCTTTTCTCTTTTTTCTCAATATTGGACTCTTTTTTTATAAGAAGAATGCTTCATAGACAACTCATTATGGTTACGCTGCAGGTTTCCACCATGTCAGCATGGATTAGACCAACGACCCAGGCGTTTCTCTAACACATATACATAACTCCATGGACTTACAAGCTCCCCTTTCATTTCACACCGACGACATCCATATACAAAAGAGCATGATATCTACTAGGTACAAGTACCAAGTGCAATGTTGAAAGCGTTCCCCACGAAAGCATGGTTCTGCTAATTCCCGACAAATAAGTGCAAGCATATACAACATAGAAGACACAATGGTTCAAGTTTTTTAAGGGCAAGTAAACTAAAGTGTGCCATCAAGTTCGTGAGAGCTTTAATCACTAGTTTTCTCATAACAAGTTTAATTTGGAAGGTAAACAAAAGCATGAATATACTTGGAATAGCATAAGCTAATAGGTAGGTATGGTGGAATCTTTGGAATAACTTGGTTTAGGGAGTTGGATGCATGAGTGGAACTCATACTTTGTTGTGGAGGCTAGCAAAAGACTGAGAGCGACAAACTAAGAGAGCAATAATAGCCATAATCATGTAGAGCGACAAAACATCATTGATCAAAGCATAAAGTGATACTACAAATTGAAAACTAAAGGATCATAAAGGCTATGGTGACTTGAGATAGTCATAACATGGTGTGAGCATGCGCCAAGTCAACCCAAATAAAGCATCAAAGGAGAATATCACTATACTATGCTTTAATATGCTAAAACAACACATGATTCATCCAAGGCACAATAAGCAATCTCAATTGTTTATAACAAGTCATGCTACAACAAAGAATACTAAGCATAAAGTCAAAACAATATCAAGCATGGCATGACAAAGCATAGGACACAGTCAAAAACGAGCTCTTTTTACCACACAAGCATGAACTTTCCTACTCTTTTCAAACCAAACCAAACTATTTGCAAACCAATGTATGAAAGAGGGGGTCCAACCAATTTATTCAGAAAACTAAGCAAACCAAAGCAAACAAAACCAAAACCAAAATGAAAAAGAAGACGCTCCAAGAAAAACACAACTGTGCATGAAACAATAAAAATGAAGCGTTTGGAAGAAACCTGGAATTTTTATTGATGAAGAAGGGGATGCCTTGGGCTTCCCCAAGCTTTGATGCTTGTACTTCTTCGATCTTTCTTGGGGTGACACGCGTGGCATCCCCAAGCTTGAGCTTTAGTCCATCCTTCATCTCATTACTCATTCCTTCCATACACCTGAATTTTTTCCTTCATACAAAACTTCACACAATCTCATTAGCAACATTAGTGCACTTAAGATAAATAAGTCTTAAGGTTGAGTTATAACACCAAATAAACTTCCATTATAACTCTAGATACTGTAGCACTTCCCTAAAAAAGCTAAATTCCCCAAAGAACTCAAGAAGGAACCAACAAGAAGCAAATGCAGAAAATGGCAGAAATCTATCAAAACAGACCAGCAGGTAAAGAAGAATTTTTTAGAAGACCTTATGTTGATCAAATCAAAAAGTGTTGAACTAACGAAATTTATATAATAACCTGGGTCAGAAACACAAAACATTACAGCTTAATCCGACATACAGAGCTCTCTCACGAATGTTTACGGTGAAGCACAAAAATCTGTTTCGGGACAGCAACTTTCCCAATCATTACTTCTCTCTCATTAGAGGTTACTCTTGGCACAAAAAGCAAATAAAAAGGATAAGGAGAGGTTATTACAGAGGTAATAACTTCCGAGACTCATCTAAACCTTTTGGGTTATCTCCCAATAAGTACTTTTCTTTAACGCCTTTAAGTTAGGCATAAGAAGCAAAGAAAGAATCAAGTGTTGTCAAATGAAGAAGCATTAAGACCAAATTTTGTTTTCATAGGAGAAGCAAAAGAAATCTTTTCTCTCTTTTTAGGGAAGTGTTCTATACCTTTCTTGAGTGGGAGTTTATATTTAATGGTGCATTCTTTCATATCAGTGATGGCACCAATATTTCTAAGAAAAGGTCTTCCCAAAATAATATGACAAGAAGCATTGTATTCAACATCCAAAACATAGAAATCAACAGGGACATAGGAATCGTTAACCATAATAAGAACATCATTAAGACTCCCCATGAGTTTCTTTTTAACATTATCATCAAGTGGGACACTCAAATAGCAATCTTCAAGAGGAGGCAAATCAAGCATATCATAAATCCTTCTAGGCATAATAGAAACACTACTATCAAGATCACACAAAGCTTTGAAATCAAAGTCATTCACTTTCATATTAATGATGGGTTCCTAAAAATCTTCTTGTTTTATAGGAATAGAAGCTTTATGTTTCATATTTTATTCTTTAATCTTTATGAGAGCATCAGTAATGTGTTTTGTAAAGGCCATGTTCATAGCACTAGCATTATGACTTTTAGCAAGCTTTTGTAGGAACTTAATAACTTCAGAGATGTTGCAACCATCAAGATCAAAATCAAATTTATCATCTAAAGTAGTAAAACTATTACTAGCCTCAACACTAGTGGTGGTAATAGTAGAAACACTAATGTTTCTAGCAATTTCATCTTCTCTTTCCCACTTAGCATGTAATTCAGCTAATAGTCTAACATTTTCATCCATTCTTACTTGTATAGCATTGGTAGCTGCAAAGGGATTCTCATTACTTTCAGGTTTAGCAGCCATTTTATTAATCAATGAAGATTGAGCTTCAGACAAAGATGATATATTTCTTTCAGCATTGGAGAGTTTCAATTGTAAACTAGGAATTTCCCTATTTAGACTCTCAAGTTGATGGCTAATATTCTTCAAAATGATAGATTGTTCCTCCATAGTTTTAGTGAATAGTTTATTTTGCTCATATTGCATTTGCATGAAGTTTTTAGTGGCTCTTTAAACTTCTAAAATTCTTCCTTCACTAGGTAATCCAGGTTTACCATTATAGCCATAAGTATTATTAGGAGGGTAGGGCCTATAATTGTTATTACCATCAGCATTGTTGCCAAAATTGTTATTTCTTATGAAGTTCACATCAACTTGCTCTTCTTGAGCAACCAAAGAGGCTAAAGGAACATTATTTGGATCAATATGGGCTTTCCCATTAACAAGCATAGGCATAATGATATCAATCTTATCACTCAAGGAGGAAGTTTCCTCAACAAAATTTACCTTCTTACCTTGTGGAGCTCTCTCAGTATGCCATTCAGAATAATTAACCATCATATTGTCCAGAAGTTTTGTTGCAGCACCCAAAGTGATGGTCATAAAGGTACCTCCAGCAGCAGAATCCAATAGGTTCCTTGAAGAATAGTTCAATCCTGCATAAAAAGTTTGGATGATCATCCAAGCAGTCAGTCCATGAGTGGGACAATTCTTAACCAAAGATTTCATTCTTTCCCAAGCTTGAGCAACATGCTCATTATCGAGTTGTTTAAACTTCATTATTTCACTTCTCATGGATATAATCTTAGCAGGAGGATAGTATTTTCCAATAAAAGCATCTTTGCATTTAGTCCAAGAATCAATACTATTCCTAGTTAAGGAATTCAACCATTCTTTAGCTTTTCCTCTCAAAGAGAAAGGAAACAATTTCAGTTTAATAATATCACCATCTATATCCCTATGCTTTTGCATCTCACAAAGTTCAACAAAGTTATTTAGATGGGAAGCAGCATCTTCATTACCAAACTAGAAAATTGTTCTCTCATAAGAAGATTGAGCAAAGCAGGTTTTATCTCAAAGAAAGTATTTTCAGCCATAGGTGGAGCAATAGGTATGCTCATAAAATCATTGTTGTTGGTGCTAGTGAAGTCACACAACTTAGTGTTTTCAAGAGTAGTCATTTTTTGGGTTTTCAAATAGGAAAGCAAACTAATTTTTTTGTGTTTTTTGAAGAACAAAACAAGCAAACAAAGCAAAAAGAAACTAAGCAAAACAAAAACAACAAAGTAAAGAGATTGGTTATGAGGGACTACCCTTGTGAAGATGTCCTTGACTCCCTGGCAACGGTGCCAGAAAATCACTTGATGGCTCAATGCACGGTGCCCAGAAAAGTGCTTGGTGCGTTGTCGATGTAGAGCTCGTTGGGAACCCCAAGAGGAAGGTATGATGAGCATAGCAGCAAGTTTCCCTCAGTTATGAAACCAAGGTTTAATCGAACCAGTAGGAGCAAGGAAACACCCCAAAGGTGTTACTAGCTGAGCTTTGGCAGGGCGCACTACCGGTGCTAGTAGCAACATGGAGACCTGCACAACACAACCACATAACTTTGTCCCCAACTTGCGATGAGGTTGTCAATCTCACCGTGTTTTGTGAAAAACAAAGGATTAAACGTATCGAATGGAAAGAAGTAAAAGTTTGCAGAAAGTAAACACAAAGCAGTAAAAGATTGTAGATTGTATGTAAAAGACAAGGACCGGGATCCATAGTTCACTAGAGGTGGCTCTCCTTAAGATAGATAACATGCTGGGTGAACAAATTACAGCGGGGCAATTGACAAACACCGAGAAAGCAATACATGCATATACTAATCATCTTGACTCCTTTGAGACTTGATTGGGCATTACAACATAATACATAGACCGCCATCCAACTGCATCTATGACTAATAATCCACCTTCAGGTTATCATCCGAACCCCCTCCAGTATTAAGTTGCAAGCAACAGATTATTGCTTTACGAACTGCGTGTAAAGTAAACAATACGATTTTTCTATGAACAAAGGATTGTTGTTTTCTCCCTAGTAGCAACAGCACATATAGTACCTTGGAGATTTCTGTCACTTCCCCAGATTACCAGAGGCATGAACCCACTATCGAGCATAAATACTAACTCTTGGAGTTGCTAGCATCTACTTGGCCAAGATAGCTACTAACAACGGAAAGCATGCAAGATCACAAATAACAAAGACATGATAGAATCAATAATCAATCTGAAATAGCATCTCAATATCCATCGGATCCCCGCAAACACAACATGCAGAATTACAAATAGATGATCTTGATCATGAACGGAGCTCACAAGATCTAGACATGAAAGCACAAAGGAGGAGAACCGGCCATCTAGCTACTACATGGATCAGTAGTCCAAGGATGAACTACTCACGCATCACATTGGAGGCTTGCATGGTGATGAAGAAGGCCTCCAGGGTGAATTCCTTTCTCCAGCAGGGTGCCAGGAAGAACTTCAGATCCCTCCCGATCTAGGGATGGAGATGACGGAGGCTACAGACTCTTTCGTGGATTTTTTGATCGGGGACTTAGGGTTTTCGTCCCGAGGGAAATATATAGGCGGAAGGAGAGGCTGAGGGGGTGCCTGGGCTGGCAACACCACCCCCTGGCGCGGGCCAGGCCTGGCCGCGCGGCCAGGTGGTGTGGCCGCCCTTCTCCGTCTCGTATTCTCGCACTTGATCACTTCCGGAAAAATAGGCACTTTGGCTTTTGTCCCGTCCAATTCCGAGAATATTCATTTTCTGACTTTCCTGGAACCAAAAACAGCAGAAAACAGGCAGCTGGCACTGTGGCTCTTGTTAATAGGTTAGTCCAAGAAATCATATGAAAAGTACTCCAAAGTTGGAACAAAACACAAGAAAGTGGATAAAACCAAGCATGGAACATCAAAAATTATAGATACATTTGTAATGTATCAAAATCCCACTCAAAAACGACATCCCTCGTGCCTTTTTGCTGATTACATGAACCAAATCCACTACACCAAGTCCGATCATCACGTGAGTCGGTGTAGCTTCAAAGGCGAGCATCTATATGGGCATCATATCAACTATATGACTCATGCTTAACCTTTCGGTCCGTGTTCCGAGGCCATGTCTGTACATGCTAGGCTCGCCAAGTAAGAACCTTAGTACTCGCATGTGTAAAACTGTCTTACACCCGTTGTATGAAAGCGTAGGGTCGAGTACACCCGATCATCACGTGATGTCTCGAAACACGATCCATAGAACGGTGCATACTCAAGGAAGAACACATTTTATCTTGATATCTAAATGAGGGATCATCTTACAATGCTACCAAAAGCGCCAAATTAGCAGTATAAGATGCTAACATCTGATGTGTAAAGTGAGATGATATGGTCCATGCATTTGATCTCTATCATTTGTATCGTGGTATGATCTTTATCATTCCTTTGTGTGTAAGGCCAAGGTCTATGGAACTTACACGTTCAATGTGTTGTAAGAGTATCTATCATACATCTACTTACAACAATACCATATCAATACACTAGCCCAACAACGATCTAAACTCGACGCCTCTAATTTATCAATTGCAAGTTTTACGTGGCTTAGGGCTTTTAGAGATAGAACCGTTCTCACCTACGAACATGAACCACAACGAGGATAACCAAGTTATTAGCAACTCGTTGTAAATCAGATATTGACTATAGTAGGAGAGACAGACACCCGCCAGCCACTTATGCAAAACTAGTTGCATGTCAGTCGTGGAACCGGTCTCATGTATGATGACATGTAAGGTTGGTCCGGGCCGCTTCATCCCACTATGCCACCAATATCCAAAATACATGAAAGAAGCAATAACATGATCATCATCGCCCACATATAAATATATGTGTACTACCCGTGTAAAGCACCTACGCATAGATTAGGCTCTGATACCACTGTTGGGTCCGCAGCATAGAAAACAAAAAATTTCCTACGAGGATAACTACACGCCAAGATCTATCTACTAGGTACAAAGCAACGGGTGTGATGACCCACAAGTACAGGGGGTGTATCGCAGTATTTTCGAGGGAAGTGAAACCCAATTTATTGATTCGACACAAGGGGAGCCAAAGAATATTTATCAGCCTTAACAACTGAGTTGTCAATTCAGCTGCACCTAGAACCAATCTTGCTCACAACAGTTTATCAGTAGCAACAGTTTTGTAGTAGGAATAGCAAAGTAACAGCAAAGCAAAGACAGTAGTAACAAAAGCAGTAAACAGTGGGATTCGAGTGCGGTAGGCATAGGGATGGATGGACGGGCGTTGCATGGACAAGACAATTCACATGGCAATCAGAACATAGGGCAATTGCAGATAAATAAGATAAAGCACCCAAGTACTAGACAATCCTTGGCATGTGTTCCATATATAGTCATACGTGCTCGCAATGAGAACTTGCACAACATCTTTTGTCCTGCCAGCCCGTTTGTAGTGGGGCCTCTAAGGAACTACTGGCAATTAAGGTGCTCCTTTTAATAAAGCGCCGGAGCAAAGCAGTAACACTCCATGAACACATGTGATCCTCACATCAAAGCCTTTCCCTTCCGGTTATCCCAATTTCTGTCACTTCGGGGCCATAGGTTCCGGACAACGACGTGTGTATACAACTTGTAGATAAGACCAGAAACAATATTATCATAATGAATCAATAATAAGTTCAGATCTGAAATCATGGCACTCGGGCCCTAGTGACAAGCATTAATCACAACAAGTCGCAACAAAGTCATAAAGCACTAATAAAAGATACTAGGCACTATGCCCTAACAATCTGATGCCATTACATGAACGATCTCATCCAATCCCTACCATCCCATAGCCTACAGCGGGGGAGTACTCACTCATAGATGGGGGAAACATGGATGGTCGATGGAGAAGCGATGGTGATGATGATGGCGATGAACTCCTCCAATTCCCCGTCCCGGCAGGGTGCCAGAACGGAGTTTCTGGTGCTGTTTCGTGGAATCTGGTGGTGACGGCGGAGCGGAACTCCTTCTAAAAAACGTCGAACCCCCTAAAGTTTTTAGGTCAGAAGGCTCCTTATAGGCGAAGAGAGAGGCCGAGGGGGTGCCTGGGAGGCCCACACCACCCCCTGGCGCGGCCTGCCCTGGCCTGCGCCACCAGGTGGTGTGGCCACCCCAGGGCTCTTCTCCGTCTCGTATTCTGGCTCCTGGAGTCTTCGGGTGAAATAGGATTTTTGGCATATTTTTCGGGATTTTTCCTGATAGTTGATTTTCTGCACAAAAAGTAGACACCAAGGCAATTCTGCTGAAAACATCGTTAGTTCGCATTAGTTGCATCCAAATCACACAAGTATAGAGGAGAAACAATAGCAAAAGTGTTCGGGAAAGTAGATACATTTTGGACGTATCAGGGTGGACATACATCCAACAAGAACTTACCCTCGAAGACAAGTTTTGTTAATGAGTAGGAACTCGTGGTTGATGTAGTCATACACTTGCCGATCTCAAGATCGTGAGGAAGTCCGAGCGCCGCAACTTAGCAGCGCATCCGTACCCGCACACACGTTCAAGCCACCGAACAACCTCCACCTCCTCGTTCCAGCGATTCAGCGGAAGCAACAACTCCTTCCATACGAAATGCCACCGGGAACACGTATCTCGCTAATCCGAGACCATGGGGGAATAATTCTAGAGGGGGGGAGAGATCCTTCACAAGGAGGTGTGAGGAAGAAGGAGGCCTTTTATAGGAGGAGGGGGTGCCCCTCCTTCATTGCTGGCGCATGGGGGGTAACCCCTCCACATTAAAATGCCTCTTCACATTCCCCTTTAAAGTCCCTACTTTAAATGCATTAAAATTCTCCAAGTTTAATGCTCTCTCATTTAATAAAACTCTTTTATTAAATTTATTCAGAATTTTGTTAATTACTTTAATTAACAAACATTCACATATAACCCCCTGCAACATTTCAATATTACATACAGAACCAATTTTACCAATTTCACTCGAAACAGATTCGGTGTCTATTGAAATAATTTCAGTGCTTTGCAATTCTTTCGTCTGAAACATATGTGCTCCAAAATGGTGTCCGGTAACTCTTAAGTGTGTCACCCTACGGTTCGCGAATAATGCAGACATGATTGATACTCCTCTCAGATCAATAATCAGAAGCGAGACCTAGAGATCCATACTGATTCCTACACATTCAATGATGACTTCTGTGATCGTGAGAACCTTTAACACTAGTAACTAAATCCCTTTGTCTCGCGATATATTACATGTTCGAGATTCGATCATTGGTATCTCCATACCTAGTTTGATCTCGTTACCGACATGCACTCTATTCTCGTTCCCGTGATATAACATTCTAGTGATCACATCACTTGCTTGCAAGCTATATTTATGTGATATCACCGAGAGGGCCCAGAGTATATCTATCCGTCATCGGGATTGAGAAATTCCACTCTTGATCCATGAGCCTCAACATAACACCTTCGTAGCACTGAACCCATTTTTATAGTCACCCTGTTATAGTGTGACGTTTGATGTTATCAAGATACTCTTCCGGTGTTAGCAATTAACATGATCTCATGGTCTAAGGATAAAGATTACTTCGTATGGTGTTATAGCAATATAAACATAATGACTTTGATCGTAATGCTATACTTTGGATGAATATTCATCACATCATTCAACTAATCTTGTGACCTTGTTATTAACAACATCCAATGTCCATGATCAGGAAACCTTGATCATCTTGTTAATCAACAAGCTAGTCTATAAGAGAGGCATAACTAGGAACCCTTTTTGTTTATTGAACACACATGTATTGATGTTCCGATCAATACAATTATATCATGCAAAATAAACATTTATCATAAACATGGAATAAGATAATAACCACTTTATTATTGCCTCTCGGGCATATTCCCTTCAGACTGGGAGTCAGAAACTTGGGCCTGCAAAAGAAGGCACTAATGGCAAAGTTGTTGTCCAAACTTCTTTCTGACAGTAAGGGACCCTGCTTCACATGGCTGGCAAAATGGTACCTACAGAATTCGATCCCACACGAGGCAAGCAGATGCGATACGCCATTCTAGCGATCGATGTTGGCCCTCCTTCCTGTAGTTCAGAACTCAACAAGGTGCCACCCATCGACTAGCGACAAAATCTCCTTCTGGCATGACCAGTGGACTGAAGTAGGACGGTTCAACACTAGGTTCGAGGTACTATACACCTTTGCAAAGGACCAGCACTGCACCATATAGTCGCAACATCAGAATGGGAGCTGGGAGATCAGCCTGCTACTACCACTCACAGATCAGGCACAACTGCAGTTGCACCAATTAATACATGGCATACAACACATACACCAGGATGGACTAAGGGACCAAAGGGAGATGATTACTACAGGCAATCCTACATCAACGACATCATTTTATAGACTATTCACTGACCGAGGCATGATTTGGCTGCCATTTGAATGGGTTTGGCAAAAAGCAATACCACATAGGCACAAAATATTCATATGACTTGCCTTCCGGGGGAGGTTGAACACCAAGGACAACATGACCAACAAGTGCTGGTGTGTTGATGCTGGATGTGACCTTTGCCCGGTGTTGAATCAATTCACCACATTGCCCTACACTGCAAAACCTCTACCTGGGTCTGGGAAAGACTAGACATGGCGCAAATTGCAGCCACTACAAACTCAATTTCTAAGTCCAGGACCCGAGGGAAGATAAAACTTGGCCGATCTGCTTTGATTCCTGTTTTCTCGGCTTGTGGAAGGCACGGAATGCGAGAGTTTTCAACGGGAAAAACATGGCCAGTGCGATGATCCTTAAGCAAATCAGAGAAACCCTTAGGTTATGGATGTGCAGGTCGCAAAGAGAAGGACACAGACTGCTGGATTGGGCAGAACAAGCTGTCGTAGTGCAAGACACTGCTATCTCCTTCTGTTAGCTAGTTTCCCCCCGGTTCTGACTCGATGTAAATCCACTCTGTAAGAGACACTGTAACCCATAAGGTAGAGTTTTCTCTACCTTCGTTAATATTTAAAAAAATAGTGTACTACATTATATGAACGTAGTTCATGATTTCTCCTTCACACTCTTTAGCACCACACTAGTACCTTCCTAGCTTCTTGATCATGTAACCTGCCAATTCAACACATTGTCAGCGGCATTTTGGTTGTAAAAATAAAATAAATAAATCAGTACCTCCTTTACTCCAACACGGGTTTCAGAACAAAATTTATAAAAGACCATATTTTTGTTGGTAAGCTGTTACGAAGACCTAAATATCTATATTTTATCCTTTTTTTCTCTTTTCGAAAAAACTAGCTACTTAGGTCCAAGCGACAAAGGTGGCCTGTTTCTCTGAAGACTGGACTAGACTTGAAATGAATCATCTAGAACTTTTCACTTTTCTTAACTTTCAGCCAAAATTAGTTAGGAACTCGTTCTTTATAAAAACTAAAAAATTCTGGTAAGATTGCCCGGTTGGTGAACTTGAATCAAATCACTGCGACCGCTCAAGATTTTCTGAAAACTTCCAAATTTCGAATAAAATTTGGATGAAAATTAGGAGAACTAAAAACTTCAAATCGGCTCAAAATAATGAGATAAAAATTCCCAGTTTAGTCCCTACATTTAGTTCTGGTTTCGAATTTTCTCCCCGCAACGTTTCGTCGAAAGTTGCAAAAGACGTCAAGACTTAAAAGAGGTTGGGCAAAATGAGCTCGCAATGTTCCATTTTACTCACTGCTCGTAGTTCAAATTATTAGATATTTCATATTTATAATTTATGAACTATTTTAACTGAAATTAAAACAAATATGACAACTTCCAAATGGTTGGGTTCAAGCCGGTTCGGTCCCAGTACAAAAAACCCTGTTAGGAACCATTTCATATCCCACGCGGAACCTTACTTGTGGGTCCATGTCTCCATAATGTGTCAAAGTGACAAAATCAGGAGATTTTTTTTTTGCGATAAAAAATCAGGAGATTTGAGTCCTTTGAAAAAAAAATAGCCCAATGATTGTGGTTGTGTAATACAATAATACTAGAAAATACCCCGCGCGTTGCAGCGGAAATCTCTTCAAGAACTACATTGTATAAATAAAAAGGTATAATACGTATAGAATTTGAAGTTTTCTAAAAGAATTTATAGAGAAAGATCGAATTTGTTCGAATTAGTTAAAATCATAAATTAAATTGATGTAAAATTATCAAATATTTGACGAATATAAATTGGTGATGTGAATAGTTGGATGCAAGAAAATAGATGACGTGGATTGGTTCGCATGTAAAATACACTATTATAAATGATTGTTAGTGGGATGATATGAAATTTTAAGTGACTATTAAAGTAGGTCATGTGGATAGCTTATATGTTGAGATAGAATAATTAGTGGGGATTTACTTTATAAGAAGATATAGATTAGCCCATGCCCAGTTGTAATTCCATGCTTGGCCGCGTGAGAGTTTGGTCATTATCAATTAAAATCTCAGTGGTCCAGGGTATTTGGTGACATACGTGCCAACTTTGCATACATGCGGACATTACAATTCAGGGGCATCATAAGCATTTCCAAAAATAAATTTGCACACGTGGTACAATACTAGTGTCCTCGTTCGGCTAAAAAATGTAGGCGTATTTTCTAGTAGTTGAGATAAGACTTTGACTAAATAACTCATTTACGGTTAGTGACGATCATAGGTTGGGGTCTTTGAGTTCTTCACATCTAGTGTAGGGACATCAACGACCAAGCTCAGCCATGTACGGCTTCATCGGGGAATTTGCGAGTTTGATGTACCACATCTCGGTCTGGTCAAAGTTGGGATTATCTCTAGGCCCTTTTCAGTACTAGCTTCTCCGAGATGGTGATCTCTTGAGATTGTGGTTGCTGGCATCTCCTGTTCTACGTCGACAACTTCTCGGCTGCTGCTTCTACGAGCGACTATGTTTTTTCAAGCTTTATCTTACACGATCTTTGCTACACCGGAAGCTTAGAGGCGGCATCGAGCTTTGCTAATGATGCATCATTGAGGGATGCATAATGAAGATGATGTTGAAATTTTTAAGGACTTATGTTTTATTTTGTTTTTCTTGTAAGGGTTGGTTTTAGTTAATATAAAAAACTTATGTCAAGTCAATGTCACCTGTACGCTTGCCTAATCAATAGCTAGTCCTCCACTTACCCAATATTTCACATCTTCCTCCTCTCCCAAGCGAAGAGGCAACGGTGACCTGCTTCCTCCAAATCTCCACTGGACAGGCCATTGGCCCCTCTCCCATCGCTTGCCACTCCGGCGGTACGAGAGAGGGGGGCTCGTTCCTCCGTTCTGGTATAGTAGATAGGGTTAGGGCTTGCCTGCTGTGGTGCGCCGTTGGGGTGGTGGGAGCAGCGTCTAGACAAATAAATCTGCATCAATTATACTCCCACATTAGCGATGACCTTCACGGTGCGCCGTCTAAGAGTTGATGGCAATGTGTGTTCCTCGGTCATTCAGATCGATAGCTTGATCTTCTCGTCGTTCTTTAGATCTGGCGAGATCAGTTTCTTCGTGTGTCGGTGGTGTTCGTTATTAGCTACAATGATGCTAGGAGCCGGGACAAGGTGGTTCCTATGGAGAGAGGATGTTGGTCCGGAGATGGTGGATCTGTCGTTCTTATATGACTTTGTCGGTTGGAGGCGGTGGATCTTAGTTCAAGACAACAGGAGGCCTTTTCCGGTCGACGTGCCACAGTGACATGTGCCTTGCTGCGTGTAGTGGGCCTGTTCATCGACTCACAAAGCCTCGTTGGCGATGGTGCTTTTTTGGATCTTGCATGGTGGAGGCTTGGCATCACTTTTGGCTTGTGTCATGGCGGCGCTGGATCTGGGCGGCGGCCGCTGGTTTCAGTGCTTGTAGGAAACCCTAGGGATCATTTTGTATTTATCGATCTCTTATAATTTTATTCGCAAATTTAGGATAATCACTTTATTTTGATCTATCTTTTAGTTTCTACATGCACTTGTAACTAAGGTATGCTTTGGTGCTCCTCCCTCCCCAAAACATAAAAGGGCAATTTAGTCTTATGTCATTTTTTATTCAAGTCATTAATTAATCTCTGGTCCTCTTTTAGTTATATTGGTCACACTTAGATCCGAATTTATACCTGTATTACCCGTGTGTATACCAACATATTTCTGTATGAGTATCGATCTAACATACGATAGACTCGGGTGAGGAACCATTGCAGGCACAACTACAATATCGAATTCACAACCGCTCACCGCCGGCAGTGTTGAGGGCATGCCATCGCTCGTCGCCGGCGAGGACGACGAAGCCACCATAAATCGTGAGTGACAAGGATGAGCACACCATGATATATAGATTACATACGTATATGGATACGTACGGGTTTATACAGGCTATATATAGAAATTAATTATTCGTTAATAATTCATTAAAAACCATCATGCCCATAGTTCTGAAGGGTACATAGCAATCTCAGCCCCTGTTGTGTTTAAAATTTAAATAGGGTGGAGCACCGAAGCAGAAGTGCTTGTAACTCCATTTTTGATAAATGAAATATATGGTTGCTTAAAGAAAACTGCCAGTCCGTATTGTTACAAATATACTAGTGCATGGTACAGAAGACAGTTGGTGATGGGTAGTATTGGTGTGGATGATTGTGAACTCTGCCGTGTACGTACGGGAATGTACGTAGCTACTCGGTTGTTGGAATACGCTCACATGCAATACACGCGGAAAGTGACGTATGCAGCTGGGGCAAGCATTTCCTCTGATTTGTATTTCCTCTGATTTGTTAGTACTCATGCGTTTCAAAATATAAGATGTTTTTGTTATATCTTGATCAAAATTCTACAAAGTAAAAGCCAATTTCTGACGGAGCGAAGCGAGGTCAGTCGCCGGAGACTTGAGCCGATGCGGATCGTCAAAAACTTAGGTTTCTACCATTATATATACCTCTTGTAAGCCGTCGGCTAGGATAAATTGCATCTGTGAAATCCCCGGCGTTGTGTAAACACTACTTGATATAGTGAAGTTTTGTTGGATGACGCTCGTGGTTTTTTCCTCTCTTTGTTGGAGAGGTTTTTCCACGTTAAATCTGTGTCCTCTTGCTATCATTTTGTTTTCAGTCTTCGTTATATACTTGTCGTAAAGCTAACAAGTGGTATCAGAGCCCCAGATTCTAATCTAGGGTTTGGGACATGTCATTATTGAAGTTCGATCTTTCGCAGCTAGACTACACCACAAGATTCTCCTTATGGCAGGTGAAGATGCGGGCGATTCTTACCCAAACTTCAAATCTCGATGAAGCGTTGGATGGATTAGATGGAAAAGATGCTAAGGGATGGTCCGACAAAGAGAAGCCGAAGGACCGTGAGGCTCTGTCTTTGATTCAACTTCATCTATCCAATAATGTCTTGCAGGAAGTGTTGGCGGAGAAATCTGCTGCTGCCCTTTGGAAAAAACTGAAACCGATATGCATGTCAAAGGATCTAACCAGTAAAATGCATATAAAGATGAACTTGTTCTTGCATAGGCTGCAAGAAGGTGGATCGCTAATGATTCACTTATCTATTTTTAGAGAGATCGTTTCTGACTTGGTAAAATATGATTATAAGGATCTAGGTCTCTTACTCTTATGTTTGCTGCCTAGTTCTTATGCATACTATCGTGATACAATATTATTGAGCCATGATACACTAATCCTTGATGAAGTACAAGAAGCCCTCAAACAGAGGGAAAAGATGAAAACTATGATACAGACAAATGGGGCGTCATCAAATGCTGAAGCTCTGCAGGTTCGTGGTAGGACCGAGCAGAGATTTAACAACTACGACAACCGAGATAAAATCAAGGATGGCAGAGGTCGTTAAAAGTCCAAGGGGAAGGATAAATTTTGCAAGTATTGTATGAAATCTAATCATGTTATTGATGATTGTTGGAAAGATAAGTCTGAAGATGCTGGTAAGGCTGCTGTTGTTTCTGGTGATAGTTCTGACGGTGAATGTTTAGCCGTTTTTGTGACGCCCCGAGACCCAGCCCCGTAGAATGACAACCGCCACGCGTATATAGACCTAGAGGACTATATACCCGTAAGGCTAAAAATACAGGCAAAAACCGGTACAGTGGATCTCGAGAAGCTCAAACTAATTTTATTTTATATTTATATTACATTTACACAAGAATACAACTAGATTCTCTAATTCGCTTTCCGTCCACCGGTCCAGCCTAATCTTCTGATGACGACATCTTTCGCAGCGCAACTCTGATAAAAATATTGGAAGAAAGGAGTGAGTACAAAAAGTACTCAGCAAACTAATCATACAAACAGTCATATAACTTGTAAAATAACCTTTCTTTTGTAAAAACATATGAATAAAGTAATTAGCAAGTTAAAAACGCATGGTATGAAAGTAAGCATTCCCAAACCCGGGAGTCACAGGGGTTAATATTAACACTTTTACGCTCTGCAGAGGGGTACTCCGACGCCGACAGCCTCAACTACAACCACACAGGACTCTAGAAAAGCAGAGCCCTTTGATCCACTAGAACCCGGACACCTGAATTTACTTATGTCGATGGCTCCTACGGATCCATCACTGACACGTTCCGTTTCAGGGTCGTCCCAGCGGAGAACTCAGCCAGTCCCATACCTGGACTGTGACCGGTAAATTCGATTACCTTCATAGCAAAGTTTTATTTATGAAACACATATATATTAGTTTTTACGGCGTTCTCCAAAATCATATCTCTGCTAAATGCCCGGTTTGCATTGGTGGATCCCGCGGATCCATCACCGCATACCGACACTAGTGCATTAACCACAAATATACCAACAAGATTCATATACCTCAATTTCAAAATAATGCATCTTCAATTTTAAGACAAAATCTAATTTACAAAGCATATGAGAGATGCATGAGAAGCTTGCCTGGAAATAAATATCCATTCAGATCAATAAATCCTCCGTAAGAAAACCAAGATCAATCCCATAGAACTACAAGTAGCAGAAATCTCCATGTCTACACGAAGTAGTCTACACGCCGACTCTCCTCTACAATTTGACAGCCCCCTCTACGATTTGGTAGTACTGTCTCTCATTGTGTTTTCTACTCATGCATGTCTCTAAAAATACCCATCGACACCTCCATCTACCTAGCTACGATCCTCTCTCGCTCTCTCCTTTCTCTCAACATATCATGGAAAGATTCAGTGTTGTAAGGCATGGTAGGACTACTGGTATTTATAGGGTGCAAGCACCCCTGAACACCAGCTAAATATCTTGGTTGATCTCTCCTCCACTTCTATGTAAACGAGTTGGCTCTGCTACGTGCCCTGCAGCTGTTGTCTCTTCTTTCCCTCGATGACACGAACTAGCTGACTCAGATTTCCATGGCATGCACAAAGTCCACACATCAACCATGCCGACTAAGCCTAGTGACAAAACAGATAAACTTCCTCTAGTATCATGCCACGATGGCATCACATGCAAAAATATCTACTTAGTACTAGCTGAATGCATGACTCACTCAAGGCATCTGTAAATGCACGTGGGAAAAGAAGCTACTACTATTTAACCTCATCGATGTATGCATTAGCACTACATAATTAACTCCTTAATTCATATTGAATGCAAAGATTAGCATCCAAATTTAATACTAAAAATTAGCCAAAACCAAATTGGTTAGAAGCCAATTATTTTGTATCTCAAAATTATTAATAGCTTAAAAATATGGGTTATCACAGTTTTTGCTGCTTGTGTGCTTCTCGTGATGATGAATGGATACCTAATACTGCATGTTCATTTCATATTTGCTGTAACAAAGTTTGTTTCAGTTCATATGAGTCTGTGCAGACTGGAGATTTTGTGTGTGCGGGGAACGACAACCCATGCCAAATTGTCGGCGTTGGATCTGTTAAGATCAGGACACATGGTGACGTGACACGTACGTTGACTGAGGTGAAGCACATACCAAGCGTGGCCAGAAATTTAATCTCCCTGAGTACCATGGACGTTGATGAATATAAGTACGCCTGTGGGCGTAGATTGTTAAAGGTATCAAAATGTTCTCTTATTTACATGATAGGTGATACGAATTCTGCTAAATGTTCTTAGAGGTAGCACTTTGCCTGGTATTGCTGCTGCTGTTACTTCTAATGATTCTGATGATAGTGGTAAAACAAATCTATGGCATTTGCATCTTGGGCATATGAGTGAACATAAAAGAGTTAAATTCAATGCCTCTGTTTATACCACCAAAGTCATATTAGATTATGTGCATGCTGATGTATGGGGACCTTCCCATAAGACTTCTATTGGCAGTGCTAATTACATGCTTACATTATTGATGACTACTGAAGAAAAGTGTTGCCATATTTTCTGAAACATAAATCTGATGTTTTTGATGCTTTTAAGAAGTGGAAAGTTATGGTTGAAAAGCAAACTGAAAAGAAGGTAAAGATACTATGTACTGACAATGATATGGAATTATGTTCTAATGAGTTTGAGGAGTTTTGCAGTAATGATGGTATGATCAGGCACCACACCATCCCTTACACTCCCTAGCAGAATGGCGTGGCTGAGCGTAGGAACAGAACCATCATCTCGAGGGCTCGCTATATGTTGTCCAATACAGGTATGCATAGACGTTTCTGGGCTGAAGCAGCCGACACAGCATGCTACCTCATAAACAGGTAACCTTCTATTCCACTTGAGAAGAAAACTCCCATTGAGGTATGGCAGGTTCGCCTGCTGATTATTCACAGTTGAGAGTTTTCGGTTGCACTGCTTATGCTCACATTGATAATGGAAAGTTAGAGCCTAGAGTTGTTAAGTGCATATTCCTTGGTTATGGTTCAGGAGTTAAAACATATAAACTATGGAATCCTGAAACTTAAAACATTTTGTTCAGTAGGAATGTTGTTTTCAATGAATCCGTTATGTATCATGATAGCTTGTGCTGACTCGTGGTTGATATCGAGCTCGTTGGGGAACCCCAAGAGGAAGGTATGATGACACATCAGTAAGTTTTCGTCAGTTATGAAACCAAGGTCATCGAACCAGTAGGAGAAAGGAAACACCTACAAGGTGTTGTTTCCAACTTGGAATCCTGCACAACAGAACCATAGAACTTTGCCCCCAACTTACAATGAGGTTGTCAATCTCACCGGTTTTGCTGAAAACAAAGGATTAAACGTATTGTGTGGAAGAAAGTAATAGCTTGCAGAAAGTAAACAAAAAATAGTAAACAGTTGTAGATTGATGGTAAAAGAAAGGACCGGGGTCCATAGTTCACTAGTGGTGGTTCTCGTTAAGATAGATGGCATGTTAGGTGAACAAATTACAGCAGAGTAATTTACAAACATCGAGAAAGTATACATGCATATACTTATCATCTTGACTCCTATGAGATTTGATTGGGCATTACAACATTATACATAGACCGTAATCTAACTGCATCTATGACTAATAATCCACCTTCAGGTTATCATCTGAACCCCCTCCAGTATTAAGTTGCAAGCAATAGATAATTGCATTAGGCATTGCGTGTAAAGTAAACAATATGATTGTTCTATGAACAAAGGAAAGCTGTTTTCTCCCTAGTAGCAACATCACATCTAGTACCTTAGAGATTTCTGTCACTTCTCCAGATTACTAGAGGCATGAACCCACTATCGAGCATAAATACTCCCTCTTGGAGTTGCTAGCATCTACTCGGCCAAGATATCTACTAACAATGGAGAGCATGCAAGATCGCAAATAAAAAATACATGATAGAATCAATAATCAATCAGTAATAGCATCTCAATATCCGTCGGATCCACGCACACACAACATGTATGATTACAAATAGATGATCTTGATCATGAACGGAGCTCACAAGATCTAAACATGGTAGCACAAAGGAGAAGAACCAACCATCTAGCTACTACATGGACCCGTAGTCCAAGGATGAACTACTCATGCATCACACCGAAGGCTTGCATGGTGATGAAGAAGGCCTCCAGGGTGAATTCTCCCCTCCGGCAGGGTGCCGGGAAGAGCTTCAGATCCCTCTTGATCTAGGGATGGAGATGACGGCAGCTACAAACTCTTTCGTGGAATTTTCGATAGGGTACTTAGGGTTTCTGTATCGGAGGCATCTTATAGGCGAAAGTGGAGGCCGAGGGGGTGCCCTAGGCGACCACACCACCCCCTGGCGCGGGCCAGGCCTGGCCGCATGGCCAAGTGGTGTGGCCAGCCCCTGGACCCTCTCCGTCTCGAATTCTAGCTCCGTGCCCCCCTCGGTGAAATATTGACTTTAGCTTTTGTCCCGTCCAATTCCGAGAATATTCATTTTCTGACTTTCCTGGAACCAAAAACAGCAAAAAACAGGCAGCTGGCACTGTGGCATCTTGTTAATAGGTTAGTCCAAGAAAGTGTATAAAAAGTACTCCAAAGTGTGGGCAAAACATAAGAAAGTAGATATAAACCAAGCATGGAACATCCAAAATTGTAGATACGTTTGCAACGTATCAACATCCCCAAGCTTAACTCCTGCTCGTCCTCGAGTAGGTAAGTGATAAAAAGAAAGAATAATTTTTGAGGTGACATGCACCATCATAAACTTGATCAAAGTATTTGTAAAACATTGATAGCTGGGATCATAGTACTTCAACATAGCATGAAAGATAAAGTTCTAACAATAAGACATAGCAACTATGTTGTAACATGAAAAGGCACAAACAAAAGATTCATGAATAACAATGCTTTGCAAGACGATTGTTTGTTTCACATAAAGAAAACATAGCATAGTGGCATTCAGCTTGTCCCTCATAAATGCATAGGACACCTTCAAAATTCATAAGGGTGACTAGATACAAATAGTTTAAGAACAAGCAATATCAAAGTTATGCATCAATCAACAAGTCTTGGGACAATGCACATTAAACTAAGAATGGCCACTATACTCTCTCAATAGGTGCATAAAGATAGAAGATGGAGACTCAACATAAAAGTAAAAGAAAGGCCTTCACAGAAGGAAGCAGGGATTCAAGTTTCATAAAGAGCTTCCAAAAATTATGGTACTTATTAGCTTTCAGCTCTCATTGCCCCTATCATAAGCATCTTGAAGTGATTAAGGTTAAAGTGAACAAACTATGGAGTATATACTTGACAAAGTATAAGTTGGAACTCTCATCTCCATTGAATACGAGGGATGCTCCTCATGCTACTCAAGTTTAGTTACTGGTAAGTTCTTGTCATAGTAAGTACATATGTATCATAGAGAACCTCCAACGGGGTACCCCTTGTCCGATGATACGGAAGAATCCCCATATCAAAATCACAAGGCAAGCAGACAACGAGCATCTCAGCAATCTTCTTATTTACCATGGGAAAATGGTGCTTTTTTCTCTCTTTCTCTCTTTCCTCGTTTCTCATCTCTTTTTTCTTTTTCTCTTTTTCTCAATCTCTATCTCTTTTTTATAAGAAGAATGCTTTATAGATTTCTCATTATGGTTACGCTGCAGGTTTCCACCATGATTAGGCATGGATTAGACCGGCGACCCAGGCGTTTCTCTAACACATATACATAACTCCATGGACTTACAAGCTCCCCTTTCATTTCACACCGACGATATCCATAGACAAAAGAGCATAATATCAACTAGGTACAAAGTACAAGTGCAATGTTGAAAGCGTTCCCCATGACAGCATGGTTCTGCTAATCCCTAACATATAAGTGCAAGCATATACAACATAGATGACACAATGGTTCAAGTTTAGTAGGGGCAATAAAAGTAAAGTGTGCCATCAAGTTCGTGAGAGCTTTAATCACTAGTTTTCTCATAACAAGTTTAATTCGGAAGGTAGATAAAAACATGAATATATTTGGAATAGAAAATGCTAATAGGTAGTTATGGTGGACTCTTTGGAATAACTTGGTTTTATTTGGAGTTGGATGCATGAGTGGAACTCATACTTGGTTATGGAGGCTAGCAAAAGATTGGGAGCGACAAACTAAGAGAGCAATAATGGCCATAATCATGCAAAGGGACAAAACATCATTAATTAAAGCATAAAGTGATATTACAAGTCGAAAACTAAAGGATCATAGAGGCTATGGTGACTTGGAATTGTCATAACATGGTGTGAGCATGCGCCAATTCAACCCAAATAAAGCATCAAAGGAGAATACCACAATACTATGCTTTAATATGCTAAAACAATGCATGATTCTTTCAAGGCACATTAAGCAATCTCAATTGTTTATAACATGTCATGCTACAACAAAAGTTACTAAGCATAAAGCCAAAACAATATCAAGCATGACATGACAAAGCATATGCCACAGTCAAAAGCAAGCTCTTTTTACCACTTAAGCATGAACTTTTCCTACACTTTTCCAAACCAAACCAAACTATTTGAAAACTAATATATGAATGAGGGGGTCCAACCAATTTATTCAAGCAAACTAAGCAAACCAAGCAAACGGAAAACCAAAAACAAAAATGAAGTGTTTGGAAGAAACATGGGATTTTTATTGATGAAGAAGGGGATGCCTTGGGCATCCCCAAGCTTTGACACTTGTACTTCTTGGATATTTCTTGGGGTGACACGGGTGGCATCCCCAATCTTGAGCTTTAGTACATTCTTCATCTCATTACATCATTCTCTCCATACACCTGAAAATTTTCCTTCATACAAAACTTCACACAATGTTTATTAGCAACATTAGTGCACTCAAGATAATAAATCTATGTGTTCAGTTTCAACACCAATAAAACTTCCATTAAAACACAAGATGCTGTAGCAATTCCCTCAAAACGTTCAATTCCCCAAAGAGAACTTAAAAAGGAATCAACAAGAAGCAAATGCAAATAATGGCAGAAATCTGTCAAAACAGACCAGCAGGTAAAATACAATTTTTAGAAGACCTTCTGTTACTCAAATCAAAAAGTGTTGAACTAACGAAAGTTAGATAACTACCTGGGGCAGAAGCACAAAAATTCACACATCAAAACTACGTACAGAGATTTTACACGAATTTTTACAGTGAAGCTCAAAAATCTGTTTTGGGACAACAACTTTCCCAAGCATTACTTCTCTCTCATTAGAGGTTACTCTTGGCACAAAAAGCAAATAAAAAGGATAAAGAGCGGTTATTACAGCTAATAACTTCCAAAAATCATCTAAAACTTTTGGGTTATCTCCCAATAAGTACTTTTATTTAACGCCTTTAAGTTAGGCATAAGAAGCGAGAAAAAGGATCAAGTATCCTCAAATAAAGAAGCATTAAGATTGATAGCACAAATATCTTGAACAAGGCAAGGTATCTCATCCTAATAAGTTCTGTAGGATCCTCTCCCTATGCCCTTGGGTTCACTATTTTCATCAAACGGGTTTTCAGGAACATTCCAATCAAGATTCTTTTCTATGGCTTCATGCATTGCTACAAGTTTGAAAGGTATTGGTATCTTAATTCCTCCCAATTAGGTTCGGTTTTGTTCATATTTTCTCATGTACCAATAACATCTACACATGAGCCTAGCATATTAAAACGATCAAAGACTTTTCTAGCTTCCTTAGCAGCATCATAGAATTCTTTAAGCAAGGTTTCTAGAATAAAAACTCTTTTCAGGGTTCTCAATTTCCTTAAGTTTAAGAAACATTACTTGCATTAAGGGGTTAAGGTTAATAAACCTAGCTTCCAACATGTGAACTAAAGAAGCTACTGCAATTTCATAATTTGGAGCAAGCTCTACAAGGGATCTATCATCAATATCCTCATGCTTACTAACATGATTAAAGAATTCTTCAATATTATCTTTTCCAATTATAGAGCCACTACCTATTGAAAGGTCTTTCAGGGTGAACTTAGGGATTAACATGGTGAGCTAAGAAAGAGGTAGCAACTATAGAAAGACTTAATTTTTGTGTGTGTGTTTTTAATAAAGAAAGCAAACTAGTACAACTATTTTTTGTGTGTTTTTGATAACAAAACAAGAAAACAAAGAAAAAATAAACTAAGCAAAAAAAAACAACAAAGTAAAGAGATTGGTGATGAGGGACTCCCCTTGTGAAGATGTC
The DNA here is from genome assembly GCA_910589775.1 of Avena eriantha. Classification (NCBI taxonomy): domain Eukaryota; kingdom Viridiplantae; phylum Streptophyta; class Magnoliopsida; order Poales; family Poaceae; genus Avena; species Avena eriantha. The sequence continues at coordinate 94,222,388 of OU342745.1, read as the reverse complement.
CTTGAATCCTCGGCAACGGTGCCAGAAAAGTAGCTTTGATGGCGTGTGGTTGACGTGGGAGCTTCTTCTTCTTCGTTCCCTAGCAACGGTGCCAGAAAAGTACTTGCTGACTCGTGGTTGATATCGAGCTTGTTGGGGAATCCCAAGAGGAAGGTATGATGAGCACAGCAGTAAGTTTCCCTCAGTTATAAAACCAAGGTCATCGAACCAGTAGGAGCAAGGAAACACCTCCAAGGTGTTGTTTCCAACCACAGAACTTTGCCCCGAACTTACAGTGAAGTTGTCAATCTCACCGGTTTTGCTGAAAACAAAGGATTAAACGTATTGTGTGGAAGAAAGTAATAGCTTGTAGAAAGTAAACAGAAAACAGTAAACAGTTGTAGATTGATGGTAAAAGAAAGGCCCGGGGTCCATAGTTCACTAGTGGTGGTTCTCCTTAAGATAGATGACATGTTGGGTGAACAAATTACATCGGGGCAATTGACAAACATCGAGAAAGCATACATGCATATACTAATCATCTTGACTCCTATGAGATTTGATTGGGCATTACAACATTATACATAGACCATAATCCAGCTGCATCTATGACTAATAATCCACCTTCAGGTTATCATCCGAACCCCCTCCAGTATTAAGTTGCAAGCAACAGATAATTGCATTAAGCATTGTATGTAAAGTAAACAATACGATTGTTATATGAACAAAGGATTGTTGTTTTCTCCCTAGTAGCAACAACACATATAGTACCTTAGAGATTTCTGTCACTTCCCCAGATTACTGGAGGCATGAACCCACTATCGAGCATAAATACTCCCTCTTGGAGTTGCTAGCATCTAATCGGCCAAGATATCTACTAACTACGGAGAGCATGCAAGATCACAAATAACAAATATATGATAGAATCAGTAATCAATCTGAAATAGCATCCCAATATCCATCGGATCCCTGCAAACACAACATGTATGATTACAAATAGATGATCTTGATCAGGAACAGAGCTCACAAGATCTAAACATGTTAGCACAAAGGCGAAGAACCAACCATCTAGCTACTACATGGACCCGTAGTTGATACATCCAAAATGTATCTACTTTCCTGAACACTTTTGCTATTGTTTTTTCTCTAAACTTGTGTGATTTGGATACAACTAACATGGACTGGCGCTGTTTTCAGCAGAATTACCTTGGTGTCTAGTTTTTGTGCAGAAAATCAACTATTAGGAAAAATCCCGGAAAATATGCCAAAAATCCTATTTCACCAGAAGACTCACGGAGCGAGAAGAAGAGACGAAGGAGGGCCACGAGGGGCCCACACCACCTAGTCACGCGGGCCAGGCCAGGCCGCGCCTGGGGGTGGTGTGGTCGCCTCGGTCACCCCCTCGGCCTCCCTCTTTGCCTACAAGTTTCCTCTTGACCTAAAACCAAGGGGGGTTCGACCTTTTTCCAAAAAGAGTTCTGTTGCGCTGCCACCACCAGAATCCACGATTCAGAACGAGAAACTCTGTTCTGGAACCCTGCCGGGATGGGGAATTGGAGGAGATCATCGCCATCATCATCACCATCGCTTCTCCATCAACCATCCATGATTCCCCCATCCATGAGTGAGTAATCCCCCGTTGTAGGCTATGTGGATGGTAGGGATTGGACGAGATCATTCATGTAATGGCATCAGATTGTTAGGGCATGGTGCCTAGTATCTATTATTTGTGCTTTTTGACTTTGTTGCAACTTGTTATGCTTAATGCTTGTCACTAGGGCCCGAGTGCCATGATTTTAGATCTGAACATGTTATTGATTCATTATGATAGTATTGTTTATGGTCTTACCTGCAAGTTGTATACACATATTGTTGTCCGGAACCAAAGGCCCCAAAGTGACAATAATCGGGATAACCGGAGGGGATGGCTTTGATGTGAGGATTACATGTGTTCACGGAGTGTTAATGCTTTGCTCCGGTGCTTTATTAAAAGGAACACCTTAATTGCCAGTAGTTCCCTTGGGGCCCCGCTGCAAACGGGCTAGCAGGACAAAAGATGTTGTGCAAGTTCTCATTGCGAGCACGTATGACTATATATGGAACACATGCCTATGATTATTTACTACTTGGATGATTTATCTTATTTATCTGCAAATGCCCTATATCTTGATTGCCATATGAATTGTCTTGTCCATGCAACGCCGGTCCATCCATCCCTATGCCTACCGCGCTTTAATCCTACTGTTTACTGCAATTGTTACTATTGTCTTTACTTTTAGTACTGCTATTACTTTACTATTGCTACTACAAAACTGGTGCTATTGTTAAACTGCTATGAGCAAGATTGTTTCCAGGTGCAGCTGAATTGACAACTCAATTGTTAAGGCTTATAAATATTATTTGGCTCCCCTTGTGTCAAATCAATAAATTGGGTTTCACTTCCCTCGAAAATACTTCGATACACCCCCTATACTTGTGGATCATCAATATTCCAAGGATGAACTACTCAGGCATCACACCGGAGGCTTGCATGGTGATGAAGAAGGCCTCCAGGGTGAATTCTCCCCTCTGGCAGGGTGCCGGGAAGAGCTTCAGATCCCTCCCGATCTAGGGATGGAGATGACAGCGGCTACAGACTCTTTCGTGGAATTTTTCATCGGGTACTTAAGGTTTGTGTATCAGAGGCATCTTATAGGCAAAAGGGGAGGCCGAGGGGGTGCCCTAGGCGGCCACACCACTCCCTGGCGTGGGTCAGGCCTGGTCGCGTGGCCATATGGTGTGGCCGGCCCCTGGCCCCTGTCCCCTCTCCGTCTTGTATTCTGGCTCCATGTCCCCCTCGGTAAAATATTGACTTTGGCTTTTGTCCCGTCCAATTCCAAGAATATTCATTTTCTGACTTTCCTGGAACCAAAAACAGCAGAAAACAGGCAGCTGGCACTGTGGCATCTTGTTAATAGATTTGTCAAAGAAAGTGTATAAAAAGTACTCCAAAGTGTGGGTAAAACATAAGAAAGTAGATATAAACCAAGCATGGAACATCAAAAATTATAGATACGTTTGCAACGTATCAGCTTGCCATCAGATTCCTGTCATGTTGCTATTGGAGAGGAGGGAGTTAGTGTGCAGGTGGAGCCACTACAAAAAACTATTGATAATAATGTCGTGGTTGATGATACTCATGAGGAAAACATTGATGATCATGTTGTTCAACACTCACTTACTGTTTTGCAGCAACCACATTAGTCTATTGCTGCTGATAGACCGAGGCGTAACATAGTTCCACCTCGTCATTTAATTGAAGAGTGTAATCTTTCTCATTATGCTTTGAGTTGTGTTGAACAGGTGGAGCATGATACTGAACCTGCTACATACAATGACGCGGTTGCATCCGTTGACCGCAAGAAGTGCATTTCTGCTATGCAAGAAGAGATGCAATCGCTTGATAAAAATGGCACATGGGAAGTTTTGTGTTTGCCTAAACAAAAGAAGGCCGCCCGTTGTACGTGGATATATAAGAAGAAGGAAGGTTTGTCTCCTAATGAGCCTCCTAGATTTAAGGCAAGGTTAGTAGAAAAAGGTTTCAGCCAGATTCCAAGTATTGACTATAATGATGTTTTCTCTCTGGTTGTGAAGCATAGTTCCATTCGTGCTTTCTTTGGTATTGTTGGTATGCATGATCTAGAGCTTGAGCAGCTAGATGTAAAGACTGCTTTTTTACACGGTGAACTGGAGGAGGAGATTTACATGGACCAACCTAAAGGGTCCATAGTTCCTGGAAAAGAGGATCTATGTGCAAATTGAAGAAGTCACTTTATGGTTTGAAGCAATCTCCAAGATTGTGGTACAAACGATTTGATTCATTTATGATCTCACAAGGTTTTAAGAGGTCTTAGTTTGATAGCTGTGTTTACATTAATTTTGTCGATGGATCACCTATATACTTACTGTTATATGTTGATGATATGTTAATTGCTGCCAAGAGCATGAAAGAAATCACTACTTTGAAGGCACACCTAAGTAGTGAATTTGAGTTGAAAGATCTTGGTGCTGCTAAGAAAATCCTAGGTATGGAAATGAAACGGGACAGAAAACCTAGGTTGCTATTTCTTAGTCAGCAAAGTTACGGTTAGAAAGTTCTTCAACATTTTCATATGCATGGTGCAAAGTCTCTTAGTACCCCTGTTGCTCGTAACTTTAAATTGTCAGCATTGCAGTGTCCTAGTTCTGATGAAGATATTGAGTACATGTCACGAGTTCCTTATTCTAGTGTTGTTGGTTCCTTGATGTATGCCATGGTTTGTTCTCGCCCTGATTTATCGTATGCTATGAGTTTGGTGAGTGGTTACATGGATAATCTTGGTAAATAACATTGGAAAGTTGTTTAATGGATTTTTTAGGTACCTCTGTGGCACATCAAATTCTTGCTTGAAGTTTGGCAAAACTGGTGAGGGACTCATAGGCTATGTGGATTCAGATTTTGCTGCCGATTTGGATAAGAGGATATCCCTCACATGTTATGTGCTCACGGTAGGTGGATGTGCTGTGAGTTGGAAGGCAACACTGCAACCAGTTGTTGATCTATCTACAACTGAAGCAGAATATATGGCTGTTGCTGAAGCTCGCACAAAGTCTATTTGGTTAAAAGATTTGTATGCTGAGCTTTGTCAGGATGATTCTTGCATTAACCTGTTTTGTGATAGTCAAAGTGCTATTTACCTTACTGAGGATCAGATGTTCCATGAGAGAACAAAGCACATTGATATATGATACGTCCATTTTTCATCACTATTATATATCATAATTTACTATTATTCATTGATATATTTCATATTAAGAGATGATACTTATGTTATTTCATCTATTTTTGCATGGTTGATGACTTTTGGAGCATGGACCGCTGCAGTCAGGATTCTGATAGAAAAGGTGCTGTTTGGAGGCAAAATTTGCGAAGATTAGAAAATTCGGGAAAATACATGGAAAATCCTATTTTTCCAGAAGACAAATAAAGCCAGAAGGGGAACTGGAGATGGGCCACAGGGGGCCCACACGACCCCCTGGCGCGGGCCACCCCAGGCCGCGCCACCAGGTGGTGTGGCCGCCCTGGTCCACTCCAGCCTCTCCCATCTGGCATATATTATCCTCCCAAAACCCTAAGACTCGGGGAGCGACCATAGAAAGATTCCGCCACCTTTGTAGGGAAGAAAACACCGAGAGAGAAAGATCTCTCCAGCAGATAGAATTCTGCCAGGGGAATTCCATCCCAGAGAGGGGAGATCATCACCATCAAGCTAGACTTCATCGGGATCATCATCACCACCATCATGTCCACTAGCACCATCATCACCACCTCATACCGCAGTAACAATTGGGTTGAATCTTGCATCTTAGGGGAAACTTTCCCGGTGTTGATTACTCCTTGTAGTTGATGCTATTGAGTGAACCATTGAATTATTGTTTATGTTCAGATTGTTACATATCATTATATCATCTCTGATCATGATCCATATGATGTCTTGTGAGTAGTTCGTTTTGTTCTTGAGGACATGGGATAAGTCATGTTGTTAGTAATGGAATTGTGTTGAGAAAGATTCAATAGTTTGATATTTAAGTTGTGGTGTACTTCTTCTAGTGGTGTCATGTGAACGTCGACTACATGACACTTCACCTATATGGGCCTAGGGGAATGCATTGCATATTTGGCTACTAATCGTAGGGGTTGCCGGAGTGATAGAAACCTGAACCCTCGTTAGGAAACCATTGCACAAGGGACGTTAGGGTCTTAGAGTTTAAAGTTGTGGTTAGGTTTCAACCTTAATTACTTTCTTGTACTTGCGGATGCTTGCAAGGGGTATAATCACAAGTATGTATTAGTCCTAGGAAGGTCGGTACATTAGAACAGGTTCACCCACACAACACTTAGCAAACTAAAGAAGATTAATCAACTATATGAAGTGAAAGCACTTGACGATATTCCCATGTGTCATCGAGAACGTTTAGTCATCTTAAGTAATACAACCGGCTTGTCCTTTGTTAAAGAAAGGATTGGGCCACTTGCTGCATTTATTCTTATTGTCTTTTATTTACTCGTACTTTATTTACTTGAATTATCAAAAACCCCTAAAAATCCGTTTGCTAAGTATTTATAGAGAATTCTTGATCCATACCACTAACCAGCACCTTCTGCTCCTCGTTGGGTTCGACACTCTTACTTATCGAAAATACTGTGATACACCCCCTATACTTGTGGGTCATCAAGACTATTTTCTGGCACCGTTGCTGGGGAGTGAAGCGCTATTGGAGAGTGTAACTGATAAAGGAAACTTCTAATGTGATATTGTTTACTTCTATTAGTTGCTTTATTTTCATTATGGATAATTCGCTGAGTTTCTTATTTCGTAATGCTACTAGCACTGCTAAGGTAGTAGATGAACCACCACCTGCTGAGAATGATACTTTTAAAATACCTACAAGAATTATTGATCGTGTTATGGATAACTATTATGTTGGAGATGGAACTGTCCATCCCGGTGATCATTTGCTCTTTATACACGAATTATGCGGGTTGTTCAAGTGTGTAGGTATTACTACAGATCAAGTTAAGAAGAAGTTATTCTCATTATCACTAAAAGGAAGAGCTGAGGACTGGTATAAGCTGCTAAAGAATGGTCAAGCTCTTGAATGGGAGGAAATAGTACCTCTCTTTTATTCAAAGTTTTATCCTCCTAGTGAGATTCATAAAGATCGGATTCAAATATACAATTTTTGGCCTCTTGATGGAAAGAGTATAACTCAAGCTTGGGGGAGATTGAAGTTACAAATGCTCAAATGTCCCATTCATGAGCTCCCCAACAATATTATTATCAATACTCCCTCTTCATGATAAGGATTTGTTGGATGCCTCTTGTGCTGGATCATTCACTCACATGGAAGAAGAAGCTAAATGGGATCTTCTGGACCGTATTCAAGACAATGCTGAAGCATGGGAGAATGACAAAGGAAGAAAGTCAGGTATAAATTATGATTATGAATGCATTGAATCTTTTATGGGAACTGATGACTTTCCAAATATTAGTAATGCTTATGGTCTTGATTCTCAAGTTATTACAAATTGTTTTAAGGCTTTTACTTCTTATATTGAAATTCCGAAAAAGGGATGGAACAAGTATCATGCACCATATAAAGATATTGTTGACTTTGTTCCTGTTGGGAGTACTGAATTTTGCACTATTGATCACATCCTACATGAACCTTATATCGAGAAAATACCCTTCCCGGATAAGGTAAAGGATCATCCTATGATAACTAGTGTAATCAATAAAAATGCAAATAGAACTGTAAAACCTGATGAACAAATAAACATTGAACCTGTTGTAGCAATTGTGAAAGACCTTGTCACTAAAAGTGTAGAACATGGACACATAGTCTTTTGTGAGGATGCTTCTAATATTGTCTCACATCCTAATAGAACTAAAAAGGCTAGTGTCCCTGTACTTTCTGTTAGATTGGTGATCATTGCTATTATGGTTTATGTGATATTGGTGCAAGTTCAAGTGATATTCCTTATGAGCTTTACAAAGAAATTATGCATGAAACCAGTTCCTGCGAATTGGAAGAGATTGATGTGGTTATTCACCTTGCTAATAGAGAGACCATCTCTCTAATTGGTATTGTACAGGATGTAGAAGTTCTTTGTGGTAAGATTAAATATCCTGCTGATTTTCTAGTACTTGGTTCAGCTGCTAGTAAAACTTATCCCATCATTTTTGGTAGACCTTTCTTGAGTAGTTGTGGAGCTATTATAGACTGCAAAAGGGAGAAAATCTTGACTAAATTCGAAATTTACTAAAGAACCTTGTGAAAATGAAACCAATAATGAGGATTTTGGAGTTAAACAACTCAATTGTTTGCTTGAGTAGTTGTGGAGCTTCTATTTCTCTTGCTCCTGACAATGCTTTGCAGCAATTTATGAAAGATCATGAAAGTGAAATCTTTATGGAAGAAAGAAATGAGATTGACGAGATTCTTCGTCGTCAACCTAAGATGCTTAAGCATAACTTGCCTGTAGAAGACTTGGGTACCATGTTACCACCTAAAAAGGATCCGATCTTCGATCTAAAACCTTTACCTGACGATCTTAAATATGCTTACATTGATGATAATAAGATATATCCTGTTATTATTAGCTCTAAACTTTCAGGGAAGGAAGAAGAAAGGTTATTGGAGGTACTGAAGAAACACCGAGGGGCTATGGGCTATACTCTAGATGATTTAAAAGGGATTTCTCCTACTATATGTCAGCATGCTATCAATATAGAACCAGATGCAAAGCCAATGGTAGAGCACCAACGGTGTTTAAATCCTAAGATGAAGGAAGTGGTAAGAAATGAGGTATTGAAACTCCTTGATGCTGGTATTATTTACCCTATTGCTGATAGTGAATGGGTTAGTCGGGTTCATTGTGTCCATAAAAAGGGGGAATTACCGTCATCCCTAATGATAATGATGAGCTTACTCCCCACAGAATAGTAGTAGGCTATAGAATGTGCATTGATTTCAGGAAAGTTAACAAAGTTACTGAGAAAGATCATTACCCACTTCCTTTTATTGATCAAATGATAGAAATGTTGTCTAAAAAGACCCATTTTTGTTTTCTTGATGGATATTCTGGTTTCTCTCAAATTGCTATTAAACAACAAGATCAAGAAGAAACTACTTTTACATGCCCTTACGGAACCTATGCTTATAGATGTATGCCTTTTGGTTTATGCAATGCTCCTGCTACTTTTCAAAGATGCATGTCTGCTATCTTTCATGGTTTTTGTGAGGAAATTGTGGAAGTGTTCATGGATGACTTCTCCGTCTATGGAACTTCTTTTGATAATTGTCTGCACAACCTCGATAGAGTTTTGCAGAGATTTGAAGAAACTAATCTTGTTCTTAATTGGGAGAAATGTCACTTCATGGTGAATGAAGGGATTGTACTTGGACATAAGGTTTCTGAAAGAGGCATAGAAGTTGATAGAGCTAAAGTTGAGGCAATTGAGAAAATGCCCTGTCCAAGAGACATCAAAGGTATTCGTAGTATCCTTGGTCATGCTGGTTCCTATAGAAGGTTTATTAAAGATTTCTCTAAGATATCAAAACCCCTCACCAATCTTCTTCAAAAAGATGTACCCTTTGTCTTTGATGATGATTATAAGGAAGCTTTTGAAACTCTAAAGAAGGCTTTAACTACAGCTCCTATCGTTCAACCACCTGATTGGAGCTTACCCTTTGAAATAATGTGTGATGCTAGTGATTTTTCTGTAGGTGTTGTCCTTGGGAAAAGATTTGATAAAAAGTTAAATGTTATGCATTATGCTAGTAAGACTCTTGACGCTGCTCAAAGGAATTATGCTACTACTGAAAAAGAATTCCTAGCCATCGTCTTTGCTTGTGATAAGTTTAGACCTTGTATTGTAGACTCAAAAGTTACCATTCATACTGATCATGCTTCTATTAAGTACCTTATGACGAAGAAAGATGCTAAGCTAGGCTTATTAGATGGGTGCTACTCTTACATGAGTTTAACCTACATATTGTATGTAGGGGTTCCGCGGGTAAAAACAATAAATTTTACTCTACGCCCCTGAACCCCCGAAGCTGCCAGGACCTATCTATTAGTAATACAGTAACAGGAGGGGATTTTCGTGAACTTACCCTCGAATACTGAAAAGCGTTGTCAACGCTCAGGAGAGCGTGGTTGATGTAGACGAGCCGAAGCCGACCTCAAGGTCGTGATGAAGTCCTTGCGCTCCTTCTGGCTCCAACGACTTGAGTGCCTCAAGTGTGACACCTCGTGGGAGTTACACACGTCCGGTGCCTGACGATGACTCCCGCTTCCCTGATCCAGCAGCAGTTACGGAAGTAGAGCTCCCGGATCTGAATCCCGCAGTGCGATGGCGCTCCGCGGTGAAGATGTCTCTCGCTCACGCAGTCTAGACTTGGGACCATGGTCACAAGAGAGAGAGGGGGAGAGAGAAAATATCAATTGGAGGTCCTCGCAAAAGTGGGGAGACCTTTATTGATTATTGGTTGTATTTTCTAGGCCAAATACCCCATCTTATATAGGGGGAGGGGAGGTACTACCTCCCCTAAAGTCCCGGGGTGGGACTAAAGGAGAGGAGGGGGAGGGGGAGGGGGAGGCGCCGCCGGCCACCCCCTCATGGGCCCCACGTGGGGGGCTGGCCCAATAGGGCCACCGGCCACCCCATGGCCCCTTCTCCCTCTCTCCTTTCCCCTAATGGGCCCTCTCCCTCCGGAATTGGCCCATTAAGCCTTTTGACCTTTTAATTGATTTTCTCTTTATTAAATAATAATGAATAAATGATTAAATCAATATTTAACATTTATTCACATATCATTTAATCTCCGTGGCCATGGAACACCTTCCACCTCCACTCCGGACATCCTCTGGACTTACCGAAACCCTTCCGGTTTTCTCCCTTCTTTTCTTCGGTGATTCTACCGATCCTATAAATGCTCTCTAAGCATCATCAAGCCCTTAAGAGTGATACCCTACGGTTCGGGAACACTCCAGACATGGTCAGGACACTCCCGCACCAATGATCAACAGAGGGACTTGGATGGCCATGTGACCCCTGTGCGTTCCACAAAGATCTTTCGTCGTTTGAACCGGGACAATCGTGTCTTATTGCCTTTGTCATTCGATACTTGCATTGCTCGAGACCTGATCAATGACATCTTCATGTCGAGTTCAATCTCGTTACTGAACAATGCTATTTGACTCGTTCTGACAAGTGATATCCCTGTGATCTAATCACACGTTGCGCAGCTATTGGATATAACTTCTCCGAGTGGGCCCTTGAGTAGCTTCCCGTCACATGGACAGACAAATCCCGCTCTTGACATATATTGCCTTTACGGTTTCCTCCGAATACCTGAACACACCTTTATAACCACTGTTTTACCAGATGGCGTTTGATGCTATCTAAGCACTCTCGGGAGATAGTGATTGATATAGCCTCACGGTCTAAGGAATAGTCTACGAGGATCCATTTCTAATCATCGTAACTTGAACTTCGTGACATGATCGAATCACGATGTTTAGGTTGGGTATTGGTTCATCATCTCATTCTCAGAATGAGATGACCTCATTTCCAACTGGCATAAATGTCACATGATCAGGAAACTTGATCATCTGTTGACCAATGAACCAGTGAGTAGAGTTTCACTGGGAACCCCTGGTTTGTTTATATATCACACGTGTATTGATGTTTCCACTCAACACATTTATAGCATGATATAAAACTTAATCATAAACTATATGAAATATGATAATAGTCCTTACTACAATTTGTCTCTAGGGCATATTTCCAACAGTCTCCCACTTGCACTAGAGTACAAATACACTAGCTGCATTTGTTCTTAATTATTGGCACCATATAACCGGTACCTAGAACATGCTTGCTGATGGAAGAGGTTGAGTCTTGGGTCTGTACTTTACAGTCCCAAATCCTTTGCAACCTACTAATGTCACTTTAATTGACATTAATATTCTATCATCACATGACATCATCTGTGTGTATGCATCGTTGCTATGGCAGCAGAACGAGGCCTGATTCCAGGAGCCTACAGTGACGTTAGATCAACCTCGAGGGCTTTCTCATGGGCACTGTGCCCTGGGACACATCATTCTACGTTAAAAGCGAATTATCCCCGCCATAACATTATACAACACTTTAGATGGTACCCTTATCTTTTATTATAAATGTATTCATCGAAACACTAGTGCACTCTGTGCAACTTTTGATGTTTTGTTCACCTCGCTTCTTATTTGACTTTAATTGGTATCTATAGGAGTTTCCAACATATTCCCTTATAACATAACTCTTTATACTTTAAGATATGTCATCCTTTATGGATTTGGAAAATATGTCTACAGTTCTCTACTAGATACTGCGGACAAAAACTCAGCTCAACGTTTTGTGATTCGAACTTGATCACTTTCAAACGTTCTTTAATTGGATCACATATTATGCTAAGTTATCATCATGGTTTACCAAGATGGAACCTATGTCTTAACATAGTGGATGACGATCATCCTTTTCTTTCTTTTAACCATTGATGTTTAAACTTAATGCTATTCCTAATTTGAGTTATTAAGGATTAGTTCCTTAATTAACTTCTATCCCGAAACAGCTTTCAGAATCCCTTAAGGAATACTACATAATATCATAATACATCTATTATCAACTTCTACATCTTATAAATCCTTATTTATAAGTATTTGCGCTTTCATCCTTAACTTACTTAAGAATTACTCCTATAAGCTCCCACTCAAAATATGTTGCTAACATATTTGGGTTTGATTCAGTACTCTTACTCAAACTATGTTCCTACATATTTGAATTTGAGTCTTATGTTGCTCCCACTTAAAAATATGTCAATCACATATTGTTTTAGGAAGACTTTCATAGCTCCCACTCAATTTTATGCAAATTGCATATCTCCTATACTATTTTGAATAACTTCAAAATCCTTTGATCAAATATCAAACTTGGAGATTTACTATGAGATACTAGTACTTTACTAGTTTTAAATCCACTAGACATTTAGCACATATGAATCAAATTCATTTGAATCTATCCAATACTTGATAAACTGTGCTTTTGTCATTCACCCCTTTTTCCTACTATGGCTTTGCAGTCATTTGGGAAAATTCCAAGTAACTCCTTTACTTGTGAGATCCAGCAATGAATTGCTTTCTAATCTCAAGGGAATTTTGCTATTAGGATTTCTCATAATTCTAGTTTACCATCATTTCCTTTGTAGTTCATAGGTATGTCATATTCCAAAAATCATGACAAGTGATTCACAAATGTCTCCATACAAGATATGGATTTACATTTTGAATCCTACTTCATATAGTGAAAACAATAGTGGAGGGGAAAAACACAATGATCAAAATCATTGATTCTTTCCTTCTGTGCAGAGAATCGTTCAGGAATGCTATCCGTTGCGCTTCTCAACACTCTGATGCAGGGTTTTGAGTCCTCATCGTGTTTTTACACTATTTTCCATTTGCTCCATAATTGAGAAACTCCACTAGAGGTGTGCTTTCTCAAGAACGCACCAAAATCCTAGCAATACGAATCTTGCTTTCCTTTTGGTTTGAGCTATGGGTTTCGTATTCAAAGTTTCCAATGAATACTCTACAAGGACTTATTCGCTATTGTTTTGGTTATATCGAATAACCCCAAAACTTTCACGAATTCAAATGGTTCACTAATTCTAATTGAGTGCTTACTATTTCTTATCTAATGGTCTCTACATATACACTACAACGATTTGTTTGGTGCCTTCTATTCAACCCCTTTTTGATATCTAATATCACATTGTGATGCTTTGTATTTTGACGTTTGAAAAGACTTTGCATTCCACAATTTATTTTATGCCATTCTTACAAAGTCGAATTTCATTACTATTGATCAAATCATAGCAATTTGATTCTCTTTTATATTTATACCCTTTGTTGATGAAACACTTTGATCAAATCAAATAGTTTCATATTCATGTTTCCTTCGGTAAACTACTTTACACATTTAAACAATCATTTAATAATAATTACCATTTTCCGTTAAAACCCAATACATCAAATATGTATTTACTTCTAACAATTCATTAAACACTTTGTATTCAAGTAATACACGGTGTTCAAGTTATTTTGCCGAACTTAGGCAGGATTTATATGTGAGAAGAAATCGAATGACTTTCACATATTATCACATAACTTTGAATTTAAACAATGGTTTCATTCATTAATGAAATATCATTAAATTGGGTATTTTAAACAAGGCATTTTAATGTTTTACAAATGTTCATGCATTATCAATTAGTTTCAAACAATAAGGATAATTTACACATAATCAAACAAGATATGAACACGAATATAAATCATTCATAAAAGCAGAACAACTGTTTGTTACAAACTCATATGAATAACCGTCTCACGAAGTGTGAGACACACTAAAGAAGTTCAAATCTCTCGATTACATTAATCATCCTAAACACAAACTAAGTGATAAATGTCGAGGGAGAGTGTCGTCGGCCATCATCATCATGCTCGCCATCAACACGCAACGTCACCTCCTCTCCAGCAAGCACCTCTATGCAGAAGGACCTGTTTTCACCAAAATAGAACAAGTATCAGATATACTTAACACTGCAAATGTGTTTGCAAGATTATAACATTTATAAAACTGTATATCAAATATATACCTTGGTCATCGATGACCTCTCCGGCGATTGGTTCAACCTTTACGTTCCGGAAACGTAATATGAACTCATGGAAATCCAATGCTTCCGTATCACCACTCATGATGCTACTCTGGACATGTCCTTTGTAGCTGGGAGGCAATGACCGAAGTAGTACGTCTATCACAAATGGATCAGCCATCCAGTAATCCACGAAGTGTACCAGTCTCGTGTGTGCATCAAGCATGTGCTCCAAGTGACTCTACAGACATGTATGCTCCTCCATCTGTATGGAAAGGAACTCTCTAAGCAACTCGTGCTTCCACATGCGCACATGGCCTATGAACTCTGCTCTCAATTGATCCACCATCGAATAGCGGATGTAGTTCATCCACCATCCCGTAGGGCATTGTTATCTGAATGTAAGTGGACATCTCTTGGTGATAGTAGCGGTCTGCCAGCTCTTGTGGAGTCTCATAGTAGTCTGGCTCCGTCAAATCCATCGTGTGGTGTATGTAGTCTACCACATGATTCCTAGTAAGGAGATCATCTAGGCGCACTAGCCAACTAGGGAAGTTGGATCCATCAAGTCTAAGTTTTTCACCCTTTACCCAATCCTCAATCTCAAAGTAAGCTTCACGGTGAGCCATCTACATTTATAATTGCAGAAGGAATTTAGACTAAGTTTATAATTAAATGAGTTTAATAACTCCACTCAGAAACACCTATCCCCAAAGAGGGTTCCTAGTGATAACACGACCCCTATCAGCCACCCCGATCGTCACGGCCATTCAATGTGGGTTCAAGGGTGGACGCTAAACGTCGGTCACATCATTCATGCGACTCGTGCTCGATCTTTCGACCATCCGCGTTCCAAGGCCACCCTTCTCTAGCGTGCTAGGCTCGCCAACTCAACCTTAGTGTATTCGCTGTGCAACATGGCTTACACCCATTGTATGTGAACGTAGATATGTATGACACCCATGCCTGTCACCCTAGATCGCCTCATACCGAAGAACTTTCTTGGTGGTGCACACTAAGGGGGAACACAATCGTTGGTCATTTTAACAGGGATCTTCTTATTAGGCTACCGTCGAGTATCTAATACTAGCACATAATAAGACATACAGACAATAACATTGACTATAAATGCTATGTGATATGGTCCTTCACGTCGTGATCTCCATCCGCCGTCACCGGGTTCCGGCGCCGTAGACACTAGGGTACCAGTGTCATTCCGGCATGGTAGTTCGTCACCTTCGTGACTATCTACTACTATGCAACAAAAGGTAATTACTTTACCTTTGCTACAACCATATCACAAAGCAACGCCCCCCCTGCAAAACAAAGTTAGACGCCTCTACTTTATCTTTGCATGTTTTACGTGGCTAAATGGGCTTTCGTACAAGTACCGTACTTACCTACGAACTTTCAGCACAACATTGATCAAGTAGTTGTCTATACTACACCCCTTTCGGGGCCCTCCGTTGCAAATGGCATACCAACTAATGCGAGAGAGACAGACACCCCCCTAAGCCACTTTATACGGTACAAGCCGTATGTCAAGCGTGGACCAGTCTCACGAATGAACGCGTAAAGTCGGTTGGGGGCCGCTTCATCAAGCATTGTTGCGGTATACACAAGTACACGTGGGAGGGTAACAACTAAAATATCAACGCCCACACGCTACATCTCGTGTGTTCTACCCGTACTAGCATTACTACGCATAGATCTAGCTCTGATACCACTGTAGGGGGTCCGCGGGTAAAAACAATAAATTTTACTCTACGCCCCTGAACCCCTGAACCTGCTAGGACCTATCTATTAGTAATACAGTAACGGGAGGGGATTTTCACGAACTTAGCCTCGAAGACCGAAAAGCGTTGTCAACGCTCAGGAGAGCGTGGTTGATGTAGACGAGCCGAAGCCGACCTCAAGGTCGTGATGAAGTCCTTGCGCTCCTTCTGGATCCAACGACTTGAGTGCCTCAAGTGTGACACCTCGTGGGAGTTACACACGTCCGGTGCCTAACGATGACTCCCGCTTCCCCGATCCAGTAGCAGTTGCGGAAGTAGAGCTCCCGGATCCGAATCCCGCAGCGCGAGGGCGCTCCGCGGTGAAGATGTCCCTCGCTCGCGCAGTCCAGACTTGGGACCACGGTCACGAGAGAGAGGGGGAGAGAGAAAATATCAATTGGAGGTCCTCCCAAAAGTGGGGAGACCTTTATTGATTATTTGTTGTATTTTCTAGGCCAAATACCCCATCTTATATAGGGGGAGGGGAGGTACTACCTCCCCTAAAGTCCCGGGGTGGGACTAAAGGAGAGGAGGGGGAGGGGGAGGCACCGCCGGCCACCCCCTCATGGGCCCCACGTGGGGGGCTGGCCCAATAGGGCCGCTAGGCACCCCATGGCCCCTTCTCCCTCTCTCCTTTCCCCTAATGGGCCCTCTCCCTCTAGAATTGGCCCATTAAGCCTTTTGACCTTTTAATTGATTTTCTCTTTATTAAATAATTATGAATAAATGATTAAATCAATATTTAACATTTATTCACATATCATTTAATCTCCGTGGCCATGGAACACCTTCCACCTCCACTCCGGACATCCTCCGGACTTACCGAAACCCTTCCGTTTTTCTCCCTTCTTTTCTTCGGTGATTCTACCGATCCTATAAACGTTCTCTAAGCATCATCAAGCCCTTAAGCGTGATACCCTACGGTTCGGGAACACTCCAGACATGGTCGGGACACTCCCGCACCAATGATCAACAGAGGGACCTGGATGGCCATGTGACCCCTGTGCGTTCCACGAAGATCTTTCATCGTTTGAACCGGGACAGTCGTGTCTTATTCCCTTTGTCATTCGATACTTGCATTGCCCGAGACCTGATCAATGACATCTTCATGTCGAGTTCAATCTCGTTACTGAATAATGCTATTTGACTCGTTCTGACAAGTGATATCCCTGTGATCTAATCACACGTTGCGCAGCTATTGGATATAACTTCTTCGAGTGGGCCCTTGAGTATCTTCCCGTCACAAGGACGGACAAATCCCGCTCTTGACATATATTGCCTCTACGGTTTCCTCTGAATACCTGAACACACCTTTATAACCACCGTTTTACCAGATAGCGTTTGATGCTATCTAAGCACTCTCGGGAGACAGTGATTGATATAGCCTCACGGTCTAAGGAATAGTCTACGAGGATCCATTTCTAATCATCGTAACTTGAACTTCGTGACATGATCTAATCACGATGTTTAGGTTGGGTATTGGTTCATCATCTCATTCTCAGAATGAGATGACCTCATTTCCAACTAGCATAAATGCCACATGATCAGGAAACTTGATCATCTGTTGACCAATGAACCAGTGACTAGAGTTTCACTGGGAACCCCTGGTTTGTTTATATATCACACGTGTATTGATGTTTCCACTCAACACAGTTATAGCATGATATAAAACTTAATCATAAACTATATGAAATATGATAATAGTCCTTACTACTATTTGTCTCTAGGGCATATTTCCAACATTGTAGATAGGAAAGGTGCTGAAAATCCTATAGCTGATAATTTATCTCGATTGGAAAACATCTCTTTTGATCCTATGCCTATTAATGATAGTTTCCCAAATGAACAATTGGCTGCAATAGGGGTAAGCTCACGAGGGAGCCCTTTGTATGCTGATTATGCTAACTTTATTGTCTCCAAGTATTGGCCTCCAACTTTCACAGCTCGGCAAAGAAGGAAGTTCTTTTACGATTTGAGGCATTATTTTTGGGATGATCCACATTTATATAAAGGAGTGGATGGTATTATGCGAAGATGTGTTCCAGAATATGAACAAAAGGAGATATTGCGGAAATGTCATGGTAGTGCCTATGGAGGCCATCATGTAGGAGATAGAACTGCGCAAAAGGTGCTACAATCAGGTTTCTACTGGACTACCCTTTTTAAAGATGCAAGAAAATTTGTTTTATCTTGTGATGAGTGTCAGCGTGTTGGTAATATTTCTAGACGCAATGAAATTCCTATGAACTACTGTCTAGTTATTGAACCCTTTGATTGTTGGGGATTTGACTTTATGGGTCCTTTTCCTCCCTCAAAAGGTTATACTCATATTCTTGTTGTCGTTGATTATGTCACTAAGTGGGTAGAAGCCATACCTACGAAGAGTGCTGATGGGGAGACCTCTCTAAAAATGCTTAAGGATGTTACCTTTCCTAGGTTTGGAGTGCCTAGGTATCTTATGACTGATGGATGTTCTCATTTCATTCATGGTGGTTTTAGAAATACCCTTCCTAAATATGATGTTAATCATAGAACGCTTCAGCTTATCATCCCCAAACTAGTGGACAAGTGGAGTTATCAAATAGAGAAATTAAATCCATCTTGCGAAACACTATTAATAGGTCTAGAAAAAATTGGGCTAAAAAGTTGAACGATTCTTTATGGGCTTATAAGAGTGCCTATAAAAATCCTATGGGGATGTCTTCTTATAAAATGGTTTATCGGAAAGCTTGTCACCTACCTTTAGAATTAGAACACAAAGCTTATTGGGCAGTTAAAGAACTTAATAGAGATTGTAAGCTTGCTGGTGAAAAAAGATTATTTGACTTAAGTTCGTTGGATGAATGGAGGAGGGAAGCATATGAGAATGCTAGACTCTTTAAGGAAAAATTTAAAAGATGGCATGGCAAGCGAATACTTAAGAGAGAATTGCATGTTGGTGAGAAAGTTCTATTGTATAGGTCTTGTCTCAGATTTTTTGCAGGGAAACTACTGTCAAAATGGGAAGGACCTTTCGTTATTGAAGAAGTGTGTCGTTCAGGAGCAATAAAAATTTATTCTTTAAAAGATAACAGTACACAAGTGGTGAATGCGCGGCGACTCAAGCACTATATTGCTGGAGATTCTTACAATGAAGATGTTGATGCTTTTCAAGTTATAACTCCGGAAAAAATTATCAAAGACCAAATTCAGAGACCTACATAGTCCATTTTCGAATAGGTAACATATCTGGTAAGAAAAGTTTTGCAAAAATTCTATCCAGTTATACTTTTGCAATTTTTATCCAACAAGGAAAGCTACGAAGCAAAAAAGGGATGGAAACGGAGCCAGGGTGGCCCACACCACCCCCTGGCGCAGGCCCCCTGGCCACGCCAATAGGTGGTGTGGCCGCCCTGGACGTCGTCTCCGACCCGTTTTCTCCCAGTGCCTTCCTTTTGTTGTAAAACTTCGTAATATATAATCCCCCGGATCCCTCGAGGTTCGTATATCGTGTTCTCATCATGTTTTCATTTTGATCTGTTTCTGCCAGAAACTATTCTTGAAAGTTAGAAGCACAATGGTGTCCGCCAAGGATAAGGGAAAGGAGCCTATGGAGGAAGATCTCCAAGACCCTGGGCATGAGAAGGAGATCAAGAGTGAAGATGAAGAGCAGGCAAAGCAAAGCCAACATCCGCACACCGGCACTACCATTGCAAGCATTGGAGTGTTGGCAAAACCTGCCAGGATCATAAGGACTACACGGATGTCAACTGGAGGGAAACCTCCGCGTCACTGTTTGGCTCCACGGTGACTTCCTCCATGCACCAAGAATCCTTTCCATACCCTTATCCATGAGCATCAATACCAGAATATGCCCAAGGAGAAACTACCCTCCAATTGGGATTTTCCTCGTTCTAGCCATGCAGGAAAAGAAGACTTCAAGGAGGAAGAGTGGGGAATGAATCGCAAGAGTTGGAATTCGCAACCCAACATGATCATGAGCCGCATTGAGAAAAACTCACAGTTGATTCGTAATCTCACCTTCGAGATTGGGGACTTGGGGAAACTAACAAAAAATCTCATCGAGAGAATACCACCACCGAAGGAGTAATTCATTATCAGGTTTTGGCATCCCCTTGGTTTGTTCCAAGGTTGGGGGAGCGCCGCGGTATCACATCACTATCTTCTATCTTTTTACCTTTTTAGTAGAGTCATATCATGAATAGAGAAGTTATCATGTAGGATGGTTTGCATTATGGAAGTGTCCCCCTCTCGTTAGATATCTTTGAATCCCTTGGTGTGAGTTGCCGTTATGGAATATTAATGAGAAGTTCTATCATTTACTCTTTTGCATATCTTATATTAGTTTTCAATTCATGGTTATATGAGATCTTGTCATTAGTATTGGTATCACTTTGGGATCATTGAGTCAATTTAATTGGTTTTGGCAAACCTGGCTCGGTCAGTAGCAACACTATTTTTGAGAGTTGAATGAAAAAGATAAAGTACTCTTAAAGAAATATAATTTCATCATCTTTCTTGATTTGCTCATAAGTTTAGTATTCTCTAGTTAAGATCTTTTGTGCTTCCAAGGAAGTTTGCATATTTGTTTTATCACTTGTATGTTTGTTTGTTTCCTTCAACTCTTATGCTTGCTACCCAGCCTTGCTAGCCAAAAACCTGTACTAAGAGGGAACGCTTCTCGTGCATCCAATCCTTAAACCAAAACCTATGCCATTTGTGTCCACCATTTGGGTTGACTTGGCGCATGCTCATACCATGTTATGACTATCTCAAGTCACCATATGATCCTTTAGTTTTCAACTTGTAGTATCACTTTATGCTTTGATCAATGATGTTTTCTCGCTCTACATGATTATGGCCATTATTTCTCTCTTAGTTTGTCGCTCCTAGTCTTTTGCTAGCCTCCACAACCAAGTATGAGTTCCACTCATGCATCCAACTCCCTAAACCAAGTTATTCCAAAGAGTCCACCATACCTACCTACTAGCTTATGCTATTCCAAGTATATTCATGCTTTTGTTTACCTTCCAAATTAAACTTGGTATGAGAAAACTAGTGATTAAAGCTCTCACAAACTTGATGGCACACTTTACTTGCTTGCATCTAATAAACTTGAACCATTAGGTCCTTCTTTGTTGCGTATATGCTTGCGCTTTATAAGTTGAAATTAGCAGAACCATGTATCATGGGGAACGCTTTCAACATTGCACTTGTACTTTGTACCCTGTTGATATCATGTTCTTTTGCTTATGGATCCCGGCGTTGTGAAATAAAAGTGGAACTTGTAAGATCATGGAGTTTGTATGTGTGTTACAGAAACGCCTGGGCCGCTAGCCTAAGCCATGCCTAATAATGGTGGAAACTTGCAGCATCACCATAATGAGCACTCTATGAAGCATCCTCAATAAAAACCTATGCAAATAGCAAATAAAAAGATTTTTTGCTTGCCTTGTCATTTTGATTATGGGATAGCTCCTGTATCATGTGCAAGGGGTACCCCGTTGGCGGTTCTTGATGATACACATGTACTTACAATGACAAGAGCTTACTCATGACTAAAGTTTAGTAGCATGAGGTTCGGTCTTCGTAAGTAAGGGGCATGACATTTCGGTTTATAACTTGTCAAGCATATCCTCTTAGTTGTGTCACTTTAACCTTAATCACCTTCAAGATGCTTATGATAGGGGCAATGAGAGCTAAAAGCTATAACTATCATAATTTTTGGAAGCTCTCTATGAGACTTGAATCCCAACTTCCTTTTATAAAGGCCTTTCTTCCACCATTATATTGAGTCTCCACCTTCTATCCTTATGCGCCTACTTTGAGAGCATAGTGGCCATTCTTAGTTCTATGTGCATTGTCCCAAGACTAGTTGATTGATGCATAACTTGATATTGCTTGTTTTAAACTATTTGTATCTAGTCACTCTTATGAACTTTGAAGGTGTCCTATGCATTTATATTTGCTACTCTATGAGGGACAAGCTGAATACTATTTTGCTATGTTTTCTTTATGTGAAACAAACAAACATCTTGCAAAGCATTGTTATTCATGAATCTTTTGTTTGTGCCTTTTCATGTTGCATCGTAGTTTCTTTGTCTTATTGCTAGAACTTTATCTTTCATGCTATGTTGAAGTACTGTGATCCCAGCTATCAATGTTTTACAAATACTTCGATCAAGTCTTTGATGGTGCATGTCACCTCAAAAATTGTTCTTTCTTTTTATCACTTACCTACTCGAGGACGAGCAGGAGTTAAGCTTGGGGATATTGATACATTGCAAATGTATCTATAATTTTTGATGTTCCATGCTTGGTTTTATCCACTTTCTCGTGTTTTGTCCACACTTTGGAGTACTTTTCATATGATTTCTTGGACTAACCTATTAACAAGATGCCATAGTTCTAGCTACCTCTTTTCTGCTGTTTTTGGTTCCAGGAAAGTCAGAAAATCAATATTCTCGGAATTGGACCGAACAAAAGCCAAAGTGCCTATTTTTCTAGAAGTCATCAGATACCAGAATACGAGATGGAGAAGGGTTGGGGGCCGGCCACACCACCTGGCCGCGCGGCCAGGCCTGGCCCGCGCTAGGGGGTGGTCTGGCCGACCCCAGCACCCCCTCGGCCTCTCCTTCCGCCTATAAGATTCCCTCGAGACGAAAACCCTAAGTACCCGATCAAAAATCCATGAAAGAGTCTGTAGCCACCGTCATCTCCATCCCTAGATCGGGAGGGATCTGAAGCTCTTCCCGGCACCCTGCCGGAGAGGGGAATTCACCCTAGAGGCCTTCTTCATCACCATGCAAGCCTCCGGTGTGATGCGTGAGTAGTTCGTCCTTGGACTATGGATCCATGTAGTAGCTAGATGGCTGGTTCTCCTCCTTTGTGCTTTCATGTCTAGATCTTGTGAGCTCCGTTCATGATCAAGATCATCTATTTGTAATTCTGCATGTTGTGTTTGCGGGGATCCGATGGATATTGAGATGCTATTTCAGATTGATTATTGATTCTATCATGTCTTTGTTATTTGTGATCTTGCATGCTTTCCGTTGTTAGTAGCTATCTTGGCCAAGTAGATGCTAGCAACTCCAAGAGTTAGTATTTATGCTCGATAGTGGGTTCATGCCTCTGGTAATCTGGGGAAGTGACAGAAATCTCCAAGGTACTATATGTGCTGTTGCTACTAGGGAGAAAACAACAATCCGTTGTTCAGAGAACAATCGTATTGTTTACTTTACACGCAATTCATAAAGCAATAATCTGTTGCTTGCAACTTAATACTGGAGGGGGTTCGGATGATAACCTGAAGGTGGATTATTAGTCATAGATGCAGTTGGATGGCGGTCTATGGATAATGTTGTAATGCCCAATCAAGTTCCAAAGGAGTCAAGATGATTAGTATATGCATGTATTGCTTTCTCGATGTTTGACAATTGCCCCGCTGTAATTTGTTCACCCAGCATGTTATCTATCTTAAGGAGAGCCACCTCTAGTGAACTATGGATCCTGGTTCTTTTCTTTTACATACAATCTACAAACTGTTTACTGCTTTTTGTTTTCTTTCTGCAAACTTTTACTTCCTTCCATTCGATACGTTTAATCATTTGTTTTCAGCAAAACACGGTGAGATTGACAACCTCATCGCAAGTTGGGGACAAAGTTATGTGGTTGTGTTGTGCAGGTCTCCACGTTGCTACTAGCACCGGTAGTGCGCCCTGCCAAGGCTCAGCTAGCAACACCTTTGGGATGTTTCCTTGCTCCTACTGGTTCAATTAAACCTTGGTTTCATAACTGAGGGAAACTTGCTACTGTGCTCATCATACCTTGCTCTTGGGGTTCCCAATGAGCACTACATCAACACCGAGCCATCAAGCATTTTTCTGGCGCCATTGCCGGGGAGTCAAGGACATCTTCACAAGGGGAGCCCCTCATAACCAATCTCTTTACTTTGTTATTTTTGTTTTGCTTAGTGTCTTTTTGCTTTGTTTGCTTGTTTTGTTATCAAAAACACAAAAAATTAGTTTTACTAGTTTGCTTTCTTATTTGAAAACACAAAAAGAAAATGACTACTCTTGAAAACACTAAGTTGTGTGATTTCACTAGCACCAACAACAATGATTTTATGAGCACACCTATTGCTCCACCTGTGCCTGAAGATACTTTCTTTGAGATAAAACCTACTTTACTCAATCTTGTTATGAGAGAACAATTTTCTGGTATTGGTAATGAAGATGTTGTTGCCCATCTAAATAACTTTGTTGAACTTTGTGAGATGCAAAAGCATAGGGATATAGATGGTGATATTAAGCTGAAATTGTTTCCTTTCTCTTTGAGAGGAAAAGCTAAAGAATGGTTTAATTCCCTGACTAGGAATAGTATTGATTCTTGGACTAAATGCAAAGATGCTTTCATTGGAAAATACAATCCTCCTGCTAAGATTATATCTCTGAGAAGTGAAATAATGAAGTTTAAACAATATGATAATGAACATGTTGCTCAAGCTTGGGAAAGAATGAAATCTTTGGTAAAGAATTGTCCCACTCATGGACTGACTGCTTGGATGATCATCCAAACTTTTTATGCGGGATTGAACTATTCTTCAAGGAACCTATGGGATTCTGCTGCTGGAGGTACCTTTATGACCATCACTTTGGGTGATGCAACAAAACTTCTGGACAATATGATGGTTAATTATTCTGAATGGCATACTGAGAGAGCTCCACAAGGTAGGAAGGTAAATTCTGTTGAGGAAACCTCCTCCTTGAGTGATAAGATTGATACTGAGAGGGAACGCTTCTTGTGCATCCAATCCTTCTGGACAATATGATGGTTAATTATTCTGAATGGCATACTGAGAGAGCTCCACAAGGTAGGAAGGTAAATTCTGAATGGCATACTCATGTCTACGCACTTCTATTCTTGTAGACAGTTGTTGGGCCTCCAAGTGTAGAGGTTTGTAGAACAGCAGCAAGTTTTCCCTTAAGTGGATCACCCAAGGTTTATCAAACTCAGGGAGGAAGTGGTCAAAGGTATTCCCTCTCAAGCAACCCTGCAATCAAGATACAAGAAGTCTCTTGTGTCCCCAACACACCCAATACACTTGTCAGGTGTATAGGTGCACTAGTTCGGTGAAGAGATAGTGAAATACAAGTGGTATGGATAACTATAAGTGGTAACGGTGATAGAAAAAGCTTGATGGCGTGGAAAAGACTAAAGTAAAACTGAAATAAAGATAGAAGCAAGCAAACATTTAACAGATCTAGTAGCAAACGGTGTTTCAGTGCTTAGAAACAAGGCCTAGGGATCATACTTTCACTAGTGAACACTCTCATATAAATATCTTCTCTTTATGATACTACTCTTAACTACTCTCCGGTTGGACACTCTAATCCATGGTAGGGCTATAACAACACACCTCAAAGTAAGTCTTTCCCATCTAGAAAACCCCACACTGTCACCTTGAGTACTAGATGAGTCCAACAAACACCACAATTTCATAAATACATCCAACTCCAAATATAACTCATAACAAGTATTTGTAATCTCTAGCCTAAGTGCCACCATGGTGTGCACGCTGTCACTTTCACACACATGGGGAGAGAAGAGATCTAATAAAGCACTTGAGTAGCAAGGTAGATCTATTTGATTACAAAGCTCATGATCACAATATGATCATGCATAGAGAGAGATGAACACATAACTACCGGTAGAACACTTAGCGTCGAGAGAGAACTACTCCCTACTCATCATGGGAATCAACAATGGTGATGGAGATGGTGGTGGAGATCGATGGAGATGGCTCCGGGGGCACTTCCCCATCCCAGCAGGGTGCCGGAACAGAGACTTTCTGTCCCCGAATCTCCCCTTCGGTGGCGGCGGCGCTGCGGAAGTTTTCGTGGCTGTAGGCTTGACTCTTTAGGGTTTATGCCTCAGGAGGCTTCTTATAGGCCAGAGGGCAAGGTCGGTGGGCGGCCAGGGGACGCACACCATGCCCTGCCGCGGCCTGGGGGGACCCGCGCCATGGGGTGGTGTGGCCACCCTATGGCCCCTCTCCGACTCTCCTTCTGGCTCCGTGAGTCTTCCAGGAAAATATCAACTTTGGCTTTTGTCCGGTCCAATTCTGAGAATATTGATTTTCTGACTTTCCTGGAACCAAAAACAGCAGAAAACAGGCAACTGGCACTGTGGCTCTTGTTAATAGGTTAGTCCAAGAAATCATATGAAAAGTACTCCAAAGTGTGGACAAAACATAAGAAAGTAGATAAAACCAAGCATGGAACATAAAAAATTATAGATACATTTACAATGTATCAACATCCCCAAGCTTAACTCCTGCTCGTCCTCGAGTAGGTAAGTGATAAAAAGAAAGAATAATTTTTGAGGTGACATGCACCATCATAAACTTGATCAAAGTATTTGTAAAACATTGATAGCTGGGATCATAGTACTTCAACATAGCATGAAAGATAAAGTTCTAGCAATAAGACAAAGAAACTACGATGCAACATGAAAAGGCACAAACAAAAGATTCATGAATAACAATGCTTTGCAAGACGTTTGTTTGTTTCACATAAAGAAAATATAGCACAATAGCATTCAGCTTGTCCCTCATAGAGTAGCAAATATAAATGCATAGGACACCTTTAAAGTTCATAAGAGTGACTAGATACAAATAGTTTAAAACAAGCTATATCAAGGTAAGCATCAATCAACAAGTCTTGGGACAATGCACATAGAACTTAGAATGGCCACTATGCTCTCAAAGTAGGTGCATAAAGGTAGAAGGTGGAGACTCAATATAATGGTGGAAGAAAGGCCTTCGTAGAAGAAAGTAGAGATTCAAGTTTCATAAACAGCTTCCAAAAATTATGGTACTTATTAGCTTTCAGATCTCATTGCCCCTATCATAAGCATCTTGAAGGTGATTAAGGTTAAAGTGAACAAACTATGGTGTACATTCTTGATGAAGTATAAGTTAGAAATCTCATGTCCCTTGAATACGAGGGCCGCTCCTCATGCTACTCAAGTTTAGTCACCGGTAAGTTCTAGTCATCGTAAGTACATGTGTATCATAGAGAACCGCCAATGGGGTACCCCTTGCCCGATGATACGGAAGAATCCCCATATCAAAATGACAAGGCAAGCAGACAACGAGCATCTCAGCAATTTTCTTATTTACCATGGGAATATGGTGCTTTTTCTCTCTTTCCTCTTTTCATAATCTCTTTTTTTTCTTTTTCTCTTTTCTTTCTCAATATAGGACTCTTTTTTTTATAAGAAGAATGCTTCATAGACAGCTCATTATGATTACGCTGCAGGTTTCCACCATGTCAGCATGGATTAGACCAGCGGCCTAGGCGTTTCTCTAACACATATACATAACTCCATGGACTTACAAGCTCCCTTTCATTTCACACTGACGACATCCATATACAAAAGAGCATGATATCAACTAGGTACAAGTACCAAGTGCAATGTTGAAAGCGTTCCCCATGAAAGCATGGTTCTGCTAATTCCCAACAAATAAGTGCAAGCATATACAACATAGACGACACAATGGTTCAAGTTTATTAAGGGCAAGAAAAGTAAAGTGTGCCATCAAGTTCGTGAGAGCTTTAATCACTAGTTTTCTCATAACAAGTTTAATTTGGAAGGTAAACAAAAGCATGAATATACTTGGAATAGCATATGCTACTAGTTAGGTATGGTGGACGCTTTGGAATAACTTGGTTTAGGGAGTTGGATGCATGAGTGGAACTCATACTTGGTTGTGGAGGCTAGCAAAAGATTGGGAGCGACTAACTAAGAGAGCAATAATGGCCATAATCATGCAGAGCGACAAAACATCATTGATCAAAGCATAAAGTGATACTACAAGTTGAAAACTAAAGGATCATAAAGGCTTATGGTGACTTTGGATAGTCATAACATGGTGTGAGCATGTGCCAAGTCAACCCAAATAAAGCATCAAAGGAGAATACCACTATACTATGCTTTAATACGCTAAAACAACGCATGATTCATCCAAGGCACATTAAGCAATCTCAACTGTTTATAACAAGTCATGCTACATCAAATAATACTAAGCATAAATGCAAAACAATATCAAGCATGGCATGATAGAGCATAGGCCACAGTCAAAAACGAGCTCTTTTTACCACATCCACATAAGCATGAACTTTCCTACTCTTTTCCAAACCAAACCAAACTATTTGAAAACCAATGTATGAAAGAGGGGGTCCAACCAATTTATTCAGCAAAATAAGAAAACCAAGCAAATGAAAAACCAAAACGAAAAACAAAAAAGAAGACGCTCCAAGAACAACACAACTGTGCATGAAACAATAAAAATAAAGCGTTTGGAAGAAACCTGGGATTTGTATTGATGAAGAAGGGGATGCCTTGGGCATCCCCAAGCTTTGACGCTTGTACTTCTTGGATATTTCTTGGGGTGACACGTGGCATCCCCAAGCTTGAGCTTTAGTCCATCCTTCATCTCATTACTCATTCCTTCCATACACCTGAAATTTTTCCTTCATACAGAACTTCACACAATCTTGATTAGCAACATTAGTGCACTCAAGATAATAAGTCTTTTGGTTCATTTCTAACACCAATAAACTTCCATTAGAACACTAGCTACTGTAGCACTTCCCTCAAAAATCTCAATTCCCCAAAAGAACTAAAAAAGGAACCAACAAGAAGGAAATGCAGAAAATGGCAGAAATCTGTCAAAACAGACCAGCAGGTAAAGACGAATTTTTTCGAAGACCTTCTGTTGTGCAAATCAAAAAGTGTTGAACTAACGAAAGTTATATAACAACCTGGGGTAGAAGCACAACAATTAAAGCCTCAAAAGGACGTACAGAGATTGTACACGAATTTTTACGGTGAAGCACAGAAATCTGTTTCGGGACAGCAACTTTCCCAATCATTACTTCTCTCTCATTAGAGGTTACTCTCGGCACAAAAAGAAAATAAAAAGGATAAGGAGCGGTTATTACAGAGGTAATAACTTCCAAGAATCATCTAAAACTTTTGGGTTATCTCCCAATAAGTACTTTTCTTTAAGGCCTTTAAGTTAGGCATGATAGTTTGAGAAGATGCTCACATAAGAAATATGAATTGAAGTAAAAGAGAGCATCAAGAAGAAAATTCAAAGAACATTTAAGTCTAACCCACTTCCGATGCATAGGAATCTTGTAAAGAAACAAGTCATGAAAACACAAAGCAACAAGCATAGGAAAGCAAAACAAGTGCAACTTCAAGACTTTCAACATAAAGAGGGGAAACTTAATATTATTGAGATGCATAAAACCATGTTTCCCTCTCTCATAATAACTGTCAGTAGCATCATGGATAAATGTAACAATATAACGATCACAAGAAACATTCTTATCATGAGCCACATGCATAAAAGAATTAATACTCCCCACATAAACATAGTCATTCTTATTGATTGTAGTGGGAGCAAATTCAACAAAATAGCTATCATTATTATTTTCATCACCGTAATCATCAAATATAGGAGGCATATTGTAATCATAATTAATTTTATCCTCAATAGTAGGTGGACTGAAAATATCATATTCATCATTGTAATCATCATATATTGGAGGTTTGGTATCATCATAAGCAATAGAATAGCTATCTTCCAAAGCTGGGGAACTAAAAAGATCATTTTCATAAAAACTAGCTTCCCCAAGCTTAGACTTTTCCATAGCATTAGCAATAATGGTGTCCAAAGAATTCATACTAACAACATTGCTATTAGCATGCAAAGAAAGTTCCATAGGTTTTTTAATTTTCTCTTCAAACACTTCATGTCCTAACTCAAGATAAATACTATAAAGCTCTCTAATTTTGTTGTTGTTTTCCATTAAGCCTAACTAGTGAAAACAAGAAACAAAAAGACAAAATTGCAGAATCTAAAGGAAATAACTTTGAGCACTCACACCGGAGGATATGAGTACCTTTTACCTTACCTCCCCGGCAACGGCGCCAGAAAATAGGCGTTTGCCGTGGGAGGTTCTTCTTCTTTAATCCTCCGGTGTGAATACCTTTTACCTTACCTCCCCAGCAACGGCGCCAGAAAATAGCTTGATGTCTACGCACTTCTATTCTTGTAGACAGTTGTTGGGCCTCCAAGTGCAGAGGTTTGTAGAACAGCAGCAAGTTTTCCCTTAAGTGGATCACCCAAGGTTTATCGAACTCAGGGAGGAAGTGGTCAAAGGTATTCCCTCTCAAGCAACCCTGCAATCAAGATACAAGAAGTCTCTTGTGTCCCCAACACACCCAATACACTTGTCAGGTGTATAGGTGCACTAGTTCGGCGAAGAGATAGTGAAATACAAGTGGTATGGATAATTATAAGTGGTAACGGTGATAGAAAATAGCTTGATGGCGTGGAAAAGACTAAAGTAAAACTGAAATAAAGATAGAAGCAAGCAAACATGTAACAGATCTAGTAGCAAACGGTGTTTCAGTGCTTAGAAACAAGGCCTAGGATCATACTTTCACTAGTGAACACTCTCATATAAATATCTTCTCTTTATGATACTACTCTTAACTACTCTCCGGTTGGACACTCTAATCCATGGTAGGGCTATAACAGCACACCTCAAAGTAAGTCTTTCCCAGAAAACCCCACACTGTCACCTTGAGTACTAGATGAGTCCAACAAACACCACAATTTCATAAATACATCCAACTCCAAATATAACTCATAACAAGTATTTGTAATCTCTAGCCTAAGTGCCACCATGGTGTGCACGCTGTCACTTTCACACACATGGGGAGAGCAGAGATCTAATAAAGCACTTGAGTAGCAAGGTAGATCTATTTGATTACAAAGCTCATGATCATAATATGATCATGCATAGAGAGAGAGAGATGAACACATAGCTACCGGTAGAACCCTTAGCCTTGAGAGAGAACTACTCCGTCCTCATCATGGGAATCAGCAATGGTGATGGAGATGGTGGTGGAGATCGATGGAGATGGCTCCGGGGGCACTTCCCCGTCCCAGCAGGGTGCCGGAACAGACACTTTCTATCTCCCGAATCTCGGCGTTGCGGAACTTTTCATGGCTGGAGGCTTGACTCTTTAGGGTTTATGCCTCAGGAGGCTTCTTATAGGCCAGAGGGCAAGGTCGGTGGGCAGCCAGGGGGCCCACACCATGCCCTGGCGCGGCCTGGGGGGACCCACGCCATGGGGTGGTGTGGCCACCCTGTGCCCCCTCTCAGACTCTCCTTCTGGCTCCGTGAGTCTTCCAGGAAAATATCAACTTTGGCTTTTGTCCAGTCCAATTCCGAGAATATTGATTTTCTGACTTTCCTGGAACCAAAAACAGCAGAAAACAGGCAACTGGCACTGTGGCTCTTGTTAATAGGTTAGTCCAAGAAATCATATGAAAAGTACTCAAAAGTGTGGACAAAACATAAGAAAGTAGATAAAACCAAGCATGGAACATAAATAGTTATAGATACATTTACAATGTATCACATACCATCACCTGTACTGAGAGGGAACGCTTCTTGTGCATCCAATCCTTAATCCAAAACCTATGCCATTTGCGTCCACCATACCTACCTACTAGCACTATTGCTATTCCAAGTAAATTCTTGTTTTTATCTACCTTCCAAATTAAACTTGTTATGTGAAAATTAGTGATTAAAGCTCTCACAAACTTGATGGCACACTTTACTTTCTTGCATTTAATAAACTTGAACCATTGTGTCCATCTTAGTTGCGTATATGCTTGCGCTTTATAAGTTGAAGTTAGCAGAACCATGTATCATGGGGAACACTTTCAACATTGCATTTATACTCCATTGATATCATGATTCTTTTGCTTATGGATCCAGGTGGTGTGAAATAAAAGGGTAACTTGTAAGATCAGGGAGTTTATATATGTGTTATAGAAACGCCTAGGCCGCTAGCCTAAGCCATGCCTAATCATGGTGAAAACTTGCAGCATAACCATAATGAGCACTCTATGAAGTATCCTCAATAAAAAGCTATGCAAATAGCAAATAAAAGGATCACTGAGATGCTCATTGTCTGCTTGCCTTGTCATTTTGATTACGGGATAACTCCTGTATCATGTGCAAGGGGTACCCCGTTGTCGGTTCTTTATGATACATATGTATTTACAATGACTAGAGCTTACCTGTGACTGAAGTTGAGTAGCATGAGGTTCGGTACTCGTAAGTAAGGGGCATGAGATTTCAACTTATAACTTGTCAAGCATATCCTCTTAGTTGTGTCACTTTAACCTTAATCACCTAAATATGCCTATGATAGGGGCAATGAGAGCTGAAAGCTATTAAGTACCATAATTTTTGGAAGCTCTTTATGAAACTTGAAATTCCTGCTTCCCTTTGTGAAGGGCCTATCTTTTACTTTTTAGTTGAGTCAGTAAACCTATTCTCTTCTACCTCAGCAAGTATTTTGAGTTGTTGTGTTTCATTCATTCATATGATGATTTATTCAATCATGTTTCTTATGTTCCTTGTTTTGCACATTGCTCTTATCTTGGTGATTACTACTTTGAAAACTATCATTGAAAACCAGTTATGTGTGAACTCTAGCAAATTATCAACTATTCTTCGACCAAGAGCTAAGTTTGCCATTACCAATTGTTATTTACTTTATGTATCTTTATTGTGTTTCCTTTACTTATTGCAAGTTAAGTTATATAATAGTGAGTTGTCTTCTATTATGACTTATGTATTGATGAATGTGATGCTTCTTGTCTGTATTCTTTTATTAACTCTTCACTCCATAAACCTAAGGTCATGTTTATTGAGTTCAATTTCGCTTGGGGACAACCGAAGTCTAAGTTTGGGGGAGTTGATACGTCCATTTTGCATCACTATTCTATATTATAATTTACTGTTATTCATTGATATATTTCATATTAAGAGATGATACTTATGTTATTTCATCTATTTTTGCATGGTTGATGACTTTTGGAGCATGGACCGCTGCAGTTAGGATTCTGATGGAAAAAGTGTTGTTTGGAGGCAAAATTCGCGAAGATCATAAAATCCGGGAAAATACATGGAAAATCCTATTTTTCCAGAACACGAATAAATCCAGAAGGGGAAGTGGAGATGGGCACAGGGGGCCCACACCTCCCCCTGGCGCGGGCCACCCCAGGTCGCGCCACCAGGTGGTGTGGCCACCCTGGTCCATGATGTCTACGCACTTCTATTCTTGTAGACAGTTGTTGGGCCTCCGAGTGTAGAGGTTTGTAGAACAGCAGCAAGTTTTCCCTTAAGTGGATCACCCAAGGTTTATCGAACTCAGGGAGGAAGTGGTCAACGGTATCCCCTCTCAAGCAATCCTGCAATCAAGATACAAGAAGTCTCTTGTGTCCCCAACACACCCAATACACCTGTCAGGTGTATTGGTGCACTAGTTCGGCGAAGAGATAGTGAAATACAAGTGGTATGGATAATTATAAGTGGTAACGGTGATAGAAAATAACTTGATGGCGTGGAAGAGACTAAAGGCAAACTGAAATAAAGATGGCAACAAGCAAACATGTAACAGATCTAATAGCAAACAGTGTTTCAGTGCTTAGAAACAAGGCCTAGGGATCATACTTTCACTAGTGAACACTCTCATATAAATATCTTCTCTTTATGATACTACTCTTAACTACTCTCCGGTTGGACACTCTAATCCATGGTAGGGCTATAATAGCACACCTCAAAGTAAGCCTTTCCCATCTAGAAAACCCCACACTATCACCTTGAGCAGTAGATGGTTCCAACAAACACCACAATTTTATAAAGACATCCAACTCCAAATATAACTCGTAGCAAGTATTTGTAATCTCTAGCCTAAGTGCCACCATGGTGTGCACGCTGTCACTTTCACACACATAGGGAGAGCACAGATCTAATAAAGCACTTGAGTAGCAAGGTAGATCTATAGATTACAAGCTCATGATCACAATATGATCATGCATAGAGAGAGAGATGAACACATAGCTACCGGTAGAACCCTTAGCCTCGAGAGAGAACTACTCCCTCCTCATCATGGGAATCTGCAATGGTGATGGAGATGGTGGTGGAGATCGATGGAGATGGCTCCGGGGGCACTTCCCCGTCCCGGCAAGGTGCCGGAACAGAGACTTTCTGCCCCACGAATCTCCCCTTCGGTGGCGGCGGGGCTTCGGAACTTTTTATGGCTGGAGGGTTGACGATTTAGGGTTTTTGCATCGGGAGGCATCTTATAGGAAAAGAGGCAAGGTCGGTAGGCAGCCAGGGGGCCCACACCACCTGGTGGCACGACCAAGGCTAGCCCGCGCCACCACATGGTGTGGCCGCCCTGTGGCCCCTCTCCGTCTCGTCTTCTGGCTCCGTGAGTCTTCCGGTAAAATATCGACTTTGGCTTTTGTCCGGTCCAATTCCGAGAATATTGATTTTCTGACTTTCGTGGAACCAAAAACAACAGAAAACAGGCAACTAGCACTGTGGCATCTTGTTAATACGTTAGTCCAAGAAATCATATGGAAAGTACTCCAAAGTTGGAACAAAACATAAGAAAGTAGATAAAACCAAGCATGGAACATCAAAAATTATAGATACATTTGCATTGTATCAGTCCACTCCAGCCTCTCCCCTCTGGCGTATATTATCCTTCCGAAACCATAAGACTCGGGGAGCGACCACAGAAAGATTCCGCCCCCTCTGCGGGGCGAAAAACACCGAGAGAGAAAGATCTCTCCGGTAGACAGAATTCTGCCAGGGGAATTCCTTCCTAGAGAGGGGAGATCGTTGTCATCAACACCACCATCAAGATGGACTTCATCAGGATCATCATCATCACCACCACCATCATCTCCACCAACACCATCATCACGACCTCATACTGCTATAACAATTGGGTTGAATCTTGCATAGTTCTTAGGGGAAACTTTCCCGGTGTTGATTACTCCTTGTAGTTGATGCTATTGAGTGAACCATTGAATTATTGTTTATGTTCAGATTGTTACATATCATTATATCATCTTTGATCATGATCCATATGATGTCTTGTGAGTAGTTCGTTTTGTTTTTGAGGACATGGGAGAAGTCATCTTGTTAGTAGTGGAATTGTGTTGAGAAAGATTCAATAGTTTGATATTTAAGTTGTGGTGTACTTCTTCTAGTGGTGTCATGTGAACGTCGACTACATGACACTTCACCTATATGGTCCTAGGGGAATGCATTGTGTATTTGGCTACTAATTGTAGGGGTTGCCGGAGTGACAGAAACCTGAACCCCCGTTAGGAAACCATTGCACAAGGGACGTCAGGGTCTTAGAGTTTAAAGTTATGGTTAGGTTTCAGCCTTAATTACTTTCTTGTACTTGCGGATGCTTGCAAGGGGTATAATCACAAGTATGTATTAGTCCTACGAAGGTCGGTACATTAGCACAGGTTCACCCACACAACGCTTAGCAAAATAAAGAAGATTAATCAACTATATGAAGTGAAAGCACTTGACGATATTCCCATGTGTCCTCGAGAACGTTTGGTCATCTTAAGTAATACAACCGGCTGTCTTTTGCTAAAGAAAGGATTGGGCCACTTGCTGCATTTATTCTTATTGTCTTTCATTTACTCATACTTGTTTACCTGCATTATCAAAAACCCCTAAAATCCGTTTGTTAAGTATTTACAGAGAATTCCTGCTCCAAGCCACTCGTCAACACCTTCTGCTCCTCGTTGTGTTCGACACTCTTACTTATCAAAAATACTGCGATACACCCCTATACTTGTGGGTCATCAATATCAAGTACCATTATGTTCATGACGTTGTTGACAAGGTACACTAAAGGTATGAAAGATAAGCACTCATGATAATCCTGCTGATATGATGACAAAGCATGTTCCTGTAGCTCAAGCTTAGTTGGTATAACTACTTAGCCCAAGTGGCTGTTGGCGCCAAAAGTGTTTTCTTTGTTTGTTCAGGGAGATGATTACTGTTGATGCTATAAGAAGAAATTTGTCTCAAGGTAGAGTTTGTTATATGTTGATCCAAATTCTACAAAGTAAAGACCAACTTCTGATGGAGCGGAACGAGGCCCATCGCCGGAGGCTTGGGCCGATGCGGATCGTCAAAAACTTAGGTTTCCACCGTTATATATACCTCTTCTAAGCCGCCGATTATGATAAGTTGCATTTGTGAAATCCCCGACGTTGTGTAAACACTCCTCGATATAGTGAAGTTTCGCTGGCTGGCGCCCGTGGTTTTTTCTCTCTTTGTTGGAGAGGTTTTTTCACGTTAAATTTGTGTCTCCTTGCTGTGCAGTTTTAGCTTTGTGAAAGAGGTGTACCTAGACGTTTTTTAGTGTGTAGGTTCATTTAGGTTTTTCATTGTACCGCTACTACGACCTTCAGCAATAAACAACATATTACTTGTTCCACTCAGGAAACCATTCAATATTTGAGTTTTGCTTAGGTGTCTTCCCCTTCTTCAGCTTTCTAAGTTTGAAAGGAGGGGAGGACACCAATTCTTTTTATGTCATTGAACAATGGTGTTGACGGGAAATAAGAACTTTGTCTGTTCAGAGGAGATTCAATGGCCCAAAATACAGTACTCAAGCGAGAGGAGGTCAACTTAACCGGAAGGAGGCAAAAAGCGTCGTTGGCTCCCAAGATCCACTGCTCCCTTCATTTCAGAAAATTTAAAAATTATATTTATAGGTTTAAAAAAATAAAAGTAATTCTGGACGTAGACAATGTTGTACCCCATATGGTCTACTTAAAAAATGACAAAATGACGACGTTTCTGGATTTGAAATACG
Source organism: Avena eriantha (assembly GCA_910589775.1). Taxonomy (NCBI): domain Eukaryota; kingdom Viridiplantae; phylum Streptophyta; class Magnoliopsida; order Poales; family Poaceae; genus Avena; species Avena eriantha. Next base: position 94,185,549 of record OU342745.1, on the reverse strand, counting down.
CATGTACATATCTACACCGTTGTCTTTTTTGTGTAGTCAAAATAATAAAAAATTATTCCCTCCGATCCAAATTAATGTTTTTAGATTTGTCTAGATTCGAATGTATCTAGCACTAAAACATGTTTAGATACATCCGAATCTGGACAAAGCTGAAAACACTAATATGGACCGGAGGGAGTACATATTTGTGAAAAACATCATTGGCTATGTCCGGATATTTTTTTTAAATAATTTAAAACTTATAAATATGATTTTTAATATTTTTAAAATAGCACAAGCACGGGTGCTCGGGAGACAAAAACAAAACTCCACCGGAAGGAAGGAGCCTATAAAGATCGTCGCTATGGACCAATTATTAGTTGTGATAATCTACATACTGTAATTATATTACTTTTTGAGCATAAGGAGATAGATCTACACCGTTGTCTGTCAAAATAAAAAAAATATTTTATTTCCTCCGATCCAAATTAATATTCTGAGATTTGTCTAGATTCGAATGTATCTAGCACTAAAATATGTAGCTGAGAACACTAATATGGACTGGAGGGAGTACATGCTTTGAAAAACATCATTGGCTATGTCCGGATATATTTTTTAAATAATTTAAAACTTATAAAATATGTTTTTTAATATTTTTAAAATGGGTTTGCCTATGTCTCAATCGACTGAGATTTTCTTAAGTCTCAATCACTTAAGAAAAGTGCAACTGTAGTTAAAAGAAATGTGCAACTCATGCCAGTTGCACTTTTCTATCAGAAAAGTGCAATTACATTTTTCTAGCAGAAAAGTGCAACTAAGGTTCAGTTGCACTTTTTTTTAACAGACAGTTGCACTTTTCTTAGTTGACTGAGACTTAAGAGAGAATTAGCAAAACTGTTTTAAAATAGCACGAGCACGGGTGCTCGGGAGATTAAAAAAAACTCCACCGGAAGGAAGGAGCCTATAAAGATCGTCGCTATGGAGCAATTATTAGTTGTGATGATCTACATACTGTACTTATATTACTTTTTGAGCATAAGGTGATCGAATCGATCTCTTTCAAACCGGACCTAGCAGAAAAGCAAGTACAGTACGTAGCTAGCTATCTCTAGCTATCGGCACTGCACACTGACTCGCCAACAGTTCCCGCTGCAGGAAGCGGAAGCGCATCTCCGTCGACTTACGTACTCCCGCGCAGCCCCGCCGGGAGCAAGCAGGCGCACGCAGTGGCCGGGAAAGCGACGGGCGAATTGCCGTCAGCCACGCGCACCGCACGGCACGGCTAGCCCTTCAGGTTCAGGGCGATCGCCGATCGGGTCATCGATGGCATGCATCTTGCCAACGTCCACGTAGAACGTCGCGTCGCCGGATGGTCGTCCGGGCCAGGGGCTGCCGATCCACTTGCTCTCTCTCGCGCGGAGGCCAGCTGCCGCGACGTGCACCCGGACGTCGACGGGCGCCGCTCCGATCGCTAGCTGTCGCGCCAGCCGCGTCGGATCACAGCGGGATGGGTCGAGCCGCGTGGTCCAGCAGTGTGCCACGTACGGACGGGCGATTTGGGCATGGTGGAGGAATAATTAAGCTGCTGCCGCTGCTGCTGCTGTCTACGAACATTTTTGCAGCGCAGACTTCATGAAGCGGCTGCTGTGTACGCAGTGCCCACAGTCCAGGAAGGCGACCAGTGGCAGTGGGGCGCATGAACCGACTCGGACCACCGCACGTCTGCACTGCAGTCGTGGACGATGGACCACTCCCGCGCGGACGCAGAACATCGAGTTACGCACAGTGCGTGCGCCGCGCCGTTCGTGTAACCTAGCTAACCCTACTAGAGAAATGCTTATGGATAGATTTATTATTTTGTCTAACCAATGGCTCACATTACAAATAATGCGTCACTGATAATGTGGGTCCGGCACCCTGGAGCAGTGGCGGACTTAGGATTTTATCAATAGGTATGCCATTATAAAAAATAGAATGGTCACTGCAACAAATTAAAATCACCAATTCAATAAATAATTTTGAAATTGGCATATAGTAATACGATATAGAAACAATAAATATATTGTATGTAAATTGAGAAATAAAGTTTAAAGGTTACATAAATTACTATTTTTTGCTGCACCTTAGTGAAAAAGACAAGATATTGCATTGTCACCGGTACTCTTTGTAAGCAATTCCAAAACAAATGCAAGTACTACCTCCGATCCATATTAATGTTCTCAAATTTATCTAGATTCGAATTTAGCTAGTCATGTTTTAGTGCTAAATACATCTTAATTTAGACAAATCTAAAAACATTAATTTGGATCGGAGAAAATACCGTAATTGGCAGCATGTACAACACGTTCTGAACAAAACTTACCTTTGTTGATAGAATCGTACTAGTTCATATATTACAGTGCAGCCTGTGTGTGGAGGCAGCGTGCGGATGCTGATTATCATTGCCTTGTTCTCGTGGGATCCTGCCGGCAAGTCCAGGTCCCGGCATGGCCAGCGCTTAGACAGATTGTTTCGTCCTGCCGCCCTGCTCGTGGTCGCGTGGCGGCGTGGGCGATGGGTTATGGCGATCTGGCATCGGCTGGCCTAGCTAGCTCGGCATGGGGGCGTGGCCGGCGGCCGTTGGAGACCAGGCGTTTGCGTCCGTAGATCGATTGAGGACCAGACGAGGGGAGATTGCGGAGTCGTGGGATCAAATCCAAGTAGTTGGGCTCGATAGCTACAGCCTAGTTTTTTCTCTGAATTAAATGATTGCGCTGATTGCCTACTGTTTTTATACGACGCAATACATACGGCTGGGCTGCAGGGTATGCCGGTGCATACCTGGCATACCCTGTAGGTCCGCCACTGTCCTAGAGGGTTGTGGACCAAATATCAATGGTGCATATGGACATATACGTCATTGATATATTTTTATCAATGACGCATATGCAATATGCGCAATTGATATTCTCCTCACCAATGGCGCACCCTTTACTACATGTGCCATTGATAAATATGTGGGCCCTATCTGGACCCCACCACTCTAAAAGGTGGCAGGATTATCAATGGCGCATTCAGTATATGCGCCACTGATAATTTGCCTCCAATGGCGCATATAAATGCGCCACTGATAATTCTTGGGGCCCACCACCTGAAAAGGTGGCAGACTTATCAGTGGAGCATTTAGTGTAATATGCGCCATTGATAACTTCGCCCAGATCTACAAGTTGGCAGCCACCCCCACTCACCACTACCATTCTATTCTTCTCCACCCACCACCCCAAACTAGATCTAGCTTGTCTTTCTCCTCCCCACCACCTCAATTTCTCCATTCTTTTCTCTATTCTTGGTTGTTGAACCTATCTTGCTTCATAGTTTTGTGAGGAGAAGTCTCTCCAATTGTTGTAGATCTACTAAATCAACTAGTTTTCCTCCTCCAACATCCATCTTGTTCTCCAACAACCATACTATCTCGTCACGGACTTGGCTCGGTAACGATTCTACTAGGTGAGTTGTTGGAGGACATGCATGTGGATGTTTTGTGTGGCGGGTGGACATCGGTGCGGTGTGTGGTGCATGAATGTTTGCATGTGATGAAGAAGAAAGTATGTTGCTTGCTCTGGTGGTGCATGGATGTTTGTCGAAATATCGATTAATTTCCGTTTCGAATTTTTTTTGCATTATCCATATGTCCCATTTTTAGAAGAGGTCATGCCGAATTTTTTGCTGTGTGTGTGTGCATGATGGTGCTGTGGTTCTAAGATACTCTCTATTTTTGCTCTATACCGCGCAGGAAACCATGGTTAGACACATGAGCGAAGGTCGAGCAGCTAGATACAAGAAACGCGTGGTGGCCGACATGATTCTGAACAAGAGGACCTACATAAGATGTCCGTGTCGAACATGCAATCTCGGGAGCTTGGTTGACCCTGATTCCGGAGACCTGGAGAATCACCTGCTCACGCGTGGTTTCATGCGCGGCTATGATTCTGAAGATGACGAGGACGTCAACGATCCTGAAGACGAGGGCGGGCATGATGATCATCACGAAGGAGATGTCGGCGGTGGACATGATCATGATCATGAAGGAGATGTCGGCAGCGGCGGACATGATAATCAACACGAAGGAGATGATGGCAGTAACGGACATGATGATCATCACGAAGGAGGTGCCGGTGGAGAAGACGCAGACACACAAATGATGCGGCTAACCTCGGCCTTGCAGAACCCTCATGTTCAGGAACTACTTCTCAGGGAAATGAGCAACACCAAAGCTACTGCTAGGGAGAAAGCCAAGCTAGCGCAGTTGGAGATAGACGGGAAAACTCCATTGTATCCTAGGTGCCGGCCCGAGGATACTCGCTTGAACGTAACGCTCAAGTCTCTAGAGATGAAGGCAGAAAGAAAATGGACCGACGTAAGCTTCAACAAAAACATGAGATTCTGGCAAGAACGTCTTCCCAAGGGGAACACGTGTCCAACTAGTATCGAGGGACATGAGCATCGACTATCAGAACTCAGGAGTAACGATGCTATCCTATGCCAATGACGAAGCCACCGTCAAGGAATGATTTTTCGGAAGGATCGAGGAGATCTGAGAGCTCGACTACGCCGGAGAGAAGGTGCCGATGTTCCATGTCAGATGGGCCAAGAGCATCCAAAAAGAGGGTCGGTATTTCACCACCATGGTTTACCCGATGCATCCGCGAAGAACACCTCCGCAAAAAATGAGCCATGGGTACTCGCGAGCCAAGTTGACCAATGTTTCTTCATCACTGACCCCTCAAAGCCAAGCCGTGTTCTCGTGAGGAGGTGCAAGAGGAGCATCATCGGAATGGACGGACCCGCCAACGAGTAAGACTTAGAAAAGAACGGCGATCCGAATATCGAAGAGGAATTCGACAAGTACTTCGACAAGCCGACTACTGCAGGAAAAAGGAAGACCACCCTACCTAGTAAAGGTTGTTCGTTCACGAGAAGAAACCTTAACCTTTCTGGGCTAAAGTATTCAACCACGAGGAAGAAGGGCAAGAAGATTTCAAAGAGACGCTAGATTTGTGAAGAATATTGGTGTGTATGGATATTGCCTATGTGCTTGCAAATGGATGTCCTTGTTTTAAATAAATTAATAATTTCCTATGTACATGCAAATGGATGTCCTTGTTTTAAATAGATTTGTGAATGTTACAAAATATACTAGATATTAATGACAAGTATTTTGGCTAAGTGCCAAATACCAGAAAAATTGAGAGAGCCAGGAATCGAACCTGTCTGCTCCAGCAACAGCAGATGCAGCACATAGTGTCAACAACCACTGAAGTAGTCTTGTGTTGTTGACATAGATCAGGGCATCGTGGTTTTTGGATAAGTGCCAAATACCAATGGCGCATATCGGGCAATATGCACCACGGATATTTGACACTTAGCCAAAAACGATCGGCCAAAAACTGTGAGGCAACCAGGAAACGAACCTGGATGCCCCAGCCCAGATTTTGCCCCATGAGTCGAACCACTGCGGTAAGCCTGTGATATTGTCACGTATGAGGGCATCGCCTTATTTGACTAAGTGTCTCATATCAATGGCGCATATTGAAAAATATGTGCCACAGATGTTTTACACTTAGCCAAAAAACCGATCGGCCTCTCTCCCTTGCTTCTCACTCTCACTGTCTCTCATATCAATCCCCTTTCTTTCGTGTCTCACACAAACCCTAGCACGCCGGAGGAGTCGCCCTGCCGCCACCGGAGCAGTCATCACCGGTGAGCCTCCCTAACCTCTCCCCTCCCCTTCCCCTCCTCCTCCCCTCCCTTCCCCTAATCTCGACCCCGTCCCCTTGGAGCAACTAGGAGGAGGAGGAGCACTAGGAGCACCGCCGACGAGGATAAGGGCTGCGCGCGCCACCAACAAGGAGAACGGCCGCGCGAACCCATTGATGAGGAGAAGGGCCGCGTGCGCCATCGACGAGGAGGAGAAGGGCAGCACCACACGCACCGCCGATGAGGAGCGCAGTCACCATCGCTAAGAGCTCGCCACGGTCACCATCGCTGCCTCCCTCGATTGCTCGCCGTCAAGCCACCATCAACGAGCTCCTCTCGGTGAGCCCGCTCTTTCCCCTCTCTCCCTTTGGCAGTTGCTAGGTCCATGCCTCAGTAATGGGTTCTAGGGTTTTTAGAACATTCTTATGCTGGGTCTCTCCCAATGGTAGTAGCTAGGTTGCTCCCAATGGCAGTAGCTATGCTGTTATCATTAGGGTGCTTGCTTATTATCACGTCTAGAATGTCTTGTTAATGTTCTGAACTGTGGAAGTGTGGGTTACTGATCTATGATATTATAACTATATTAGTGTTTATCCCTACTTCCCAGAAATTATGTTAGTCTTGGCATGGTTAAGATGAGACAGTCACTCTTGGCCATGATCTTTGAGCGAAGGCATTTTAAGTTGTTGATATTTTATTGTTGTATATGCCATAGACGGTTAGTTTGACCTCTGCTATCTAGTGTGCAATTTAGTCATAATTCCTAAGACAATTTAGGTGATAAACATTCTCTTTCATAGGCTGTTTCTTTGGTCTCTGCTGCCAGGTGTGCAATTAGGCTGTAACTTTTAAGTTTCACTAGGCTGCAGGTGCTCTTTGTCCGAACATGGTTTGTCAGGCATACGTGTGTAGCTGCATGTATTACAGCACTTAATAAGCACAATTTTTGGTCATATTGTTACTTCTGTGATGCTATGATTGAAGAAAGGACCTTGGCCCTTTGGTTGTATGTTAGTAGTACTGCCAGGGCCTTTGTTTCCTTCTGATTTTTGTTTCCAGGGTGTTACATTTTTTGGTTAGAAATGAATTGATATATGTGCTCTCCTGGAGCAAGGTAAATTCCAGTTTCAGTTTGGAGTGTTAAAAAGTAAGAATGGCACTGCCACGATAGGAAATTTGGCTTGCTCATGTTCTTTTGACTGAATACTTTTATTTGAGACGGACACACTCTGGCTTTCACTAGATGTTACATAGTATTTTTAGTTGTTGAAATGGTTATTCAGTATCTCTCCTTTCAGGGCTGGTAGTTTGATCTTTGTTCTTGGGAATGTAATGGTCTGAACTCTTAAGTAGTACTCCTACTTACTTGCTTATAGCACCTAGTTGCTCCTGCTCTCTCTACCAACATGTTTTGTTCAGGAAGAAATAACCTTTCTACTTTGGTTGCGTGTTGGGAGTATTGCCAATGCCTCTGCTTACTTCTTTCGTACATGTGTGTGTCCATGGCTTGGCATTTATTTAGCTAGAAAGCGAGCTGAAAATTATTAAGATTGGCTGATTTTAAGACTGGCCAATGTTTTCTTTCATGTGGTTAATTCTTGTCTTATTAAGATCTATTCCTGGATTTTGGCCCACAAGACCTTCAGAGGTCATGTGTTCCTACTACTGTACCCATATGTACACTGATGATGATACAATATATAGTACAGTTTGCATTAAAATTTATGTGTACACATATGTACACTCATGTAGTACCCAAATATTCACAGGTTAGCCTCACCGAGGCACCTACAACCAGCAAACATGCAAAACTAGCTAAATTTGTTTCCCTTAGCCACATTTGAACCTAGCAACATACACATCATTCCCAAAGCCAAGTAAATAACATAGATTTAGTTCGACACACACATCATCAATGATATGTGCCTACTTGTCTCTGTCATAGAAATGTCAAAACATGCAAGGTACATCTAGTGACCATTTTCGAGCTTAAGTTAAAAGGAACCAGGAATTTTTCAGTGCCTACTTGTCTCTGTCTTAGAAACTGGTATTGTTTGAACCCACTGTTAACATGATGTATTTTTTATGTTCTCTGAAACACTATCAACATGATGTCACCATCAGTATATATATACTACGCTCTAAGATTTTCGAGCTAGTGCTCTTTTTCTGTGTGAATTTGACTAGTGTTAAAAGGAAGCTTTTGCAGCTGCCATGTATGTGTGTTGGTTTTTATCCTTCTTTTACAGAGATTCTCATAATATCATAAAAGAAAACTACACCTGGAGCTATTTTTTGTCCTAGAGCTTATTTTAGCTTGTTCTAGAGCTCCATGACATACATGGCACATTATTTTGCAGTAATTTGCAGTAATTCTCTGTATATGTGTGATTGGATGGCTGTGATAAATTTTGTATGAAAACTATTGCAGGGAATTCATTTGAGTTGCCCGTTTCTCCCGAAGTGTTGATTCACTTCTGTTTAGGTTGAGAAATGGGCACTCCTAGGTCAAAAAAACAGCAAAGGTCATGCTGAAATTTTCGGTCGACTCTAGCTTGTACTAATTACGTTGTTGCATTTTTTCTATGAAGAGCAAACATGTCGAGCGGAGACAAAGACGTCGGGGCTGGCCCTTCTCAGCCCATGAGCATCGAAGAACGAGCAAGAAGAGCCAATATCAAGTTTTGGCGGTTTGGAGATGACTTTAGCGGGTCCGACGAGGAGGCCGAAGCTATGGATCATGATGAAGTTGACGAGGAGACCCAAGCTGCGGACCAAGAAGATGACGAGGAGTCTGAATATGAGGAGGAGGCCGAAGATGGCGACGACGACGGAAGCAGTAATGGCGACGAGGAGGCCGAAGCAAGTCATGGCGGTGAATGCGTGGACGGCGATGGCGCCTCCCCGCCCGCTAGGAATAAGAAGAATAAGGCGGAAAGGCAGAAACGGACGCTACCGAAACTCGTTCAAGGCAGACTGCACTTCACCGGAAGGTCAGGAATGGACCGAGTGTGGGAGGAGTATGCGGGAGCTGAACATAGGTAACCAACGTTGCAGAAGCGGCGGTTACCGAGTAAAAAAGGCCGTTTGGGCAAAGGAGGACGCCGAGTATGCCCGTCTAGGTAAAGATAACCCCTGGCACAAATTCACGGACGAGCAGGTGATGCAGTTTATCCGTGCCTACTACTATCTCCACCCTGAACTAAAGGAATTCGTTACCGACGATGACGATGTGAGGAAGTTCCAGAAAAAGCTGGTAAGGAATTTATCTCGGAGTAGATCTGTTGTGTCTAATTAAGTAATGAAGCCAAATTTCTAAATGGGATCACTTTCTTCTCTTCAGAGATCCGAAGAAAAGTCTTGTGCGTCAAGTGCTAGCTCGTCCCAGCGGTCGATGGCGGACCCGCGGTGGGACACACCCTTCAACATGGCGACAAACGTGTTCAAGGGGAGGGCCAAGTCCATGTCGCCGACTTCATTTGGCTACGTGTCCGGCTATGGTACGTACAAAAAGGTTAGCGACTTTAGGAAAGAGGACCCAAAGGCGAAGAAATAGAGGAAGGCCGCGGCGGCGGCGGTAAGTGAAAAACGCGAAGTTGAAGTCCTCTGGGAGCAGATGCAATAGATGCCGAGGCTGATCGACGAGAAAGTGCAAGAGAAGGTCCATGAGATGCTTCCCAATGAGCTATGGGAGGGGATCGCTGCTTGGAATGCGGCAGGTCGACGAGGGCCGCTCATGGTGCCCAGCCTCTCTGGCAGCAACTCGATCCAGCATGTGTCGCCAAACGTGGTGACGCCCGAGTCTGCCAACGTCGAGATACACCCGGTCGCTCTGGTGCCCCCTCCCACCGGCGCCAACACCAACACGCAGCCGGAGGTCGCTCTGGTGACACCTCCCACCGGCGCCAACACAGAGCCACAGGTCACACCGATGCCCCCTCCCACCAAAAATAAGGCGCAACCAACGGTGCTTCGTAAGGCATCTCAACGGGAGGATGATACCGGTGTCTCAACATTAGCCGAGCTCAACGCCATCTCCAAGGTAATGACGCCGGCCAACACATGCATGTTGATAACATTTCGTCTCCTTTGCCTTTGATGACTAGCTAGTGCCATCTCATGATGCTTGTTCTTCTGCAGGACACTCCTTGCACGCTCTTCCATTATGTGGACGGCGGTCTAAAGGATGTTGGCAAGGGCACAATTATTCAACCAAATAGCCACACGGTGTACCACAAGTCGATGGAGGATGACGTGTTCAAGGTCCGGCTGGCTCGGGTGTTGCCGGGGTGCAAAGACATGGACCCCCCAGCCAACCTCGAGGCACTGATGATCATAAGAACCTTCAAGATTGCTGTGGCTGGGTCTTGACATGGCCAAAGACCTAGATTCGGCTTGTGAAGGAACAACAAGTAACTCAGCAGCCACATGTGCCCTTGCCGCGGCGGCCACAACAACCAGTCACCGCCACCACCTCTCGTCACCAGCAATTGTTGGCCGCCGCTGCACCGTTGCCTCCACATGGCAAGGCCACCGCTACGCCGCCGCACTGCCGCCTCTACATGGCAAGGCCGCCGTTGCGCGGCCACTGCCCAAGGATGCACCTGGGGGCAACATTAACGATGATGATGATGACAACCTAGATAAGTGGATCAGCACTAGCGTCACAGACTCTTTGTTCATGCCAAACATGGACGAGCCCTACCGCGTTGCCGGCGACCCAAATGCTCGTACCAGAACATGCACGCGTCTGGACTTCCATGGTACCCTAGAGGAGACGCCTTCAGATGCTGGTGCCGCTGGTCCTTATAAAGGCACCCAGGGAATTATTTTCAGCCCCACCACACTCCATAAGGCGGCGGATGAGCAGATGGCTGATAATGTCGAGACGAAGAAGTATCACAAGAGAACCAAGAAGAATAAGCAGTCTTTGAGCCAGCCGGGTCCGAAGAGGCCCCGGGCTCAGGACAACCCATTAACACAGCCCCCTAAGGGCATCTTGACCAGGGTTCACATAGCTGGTCAACCGATTCTTAGTGAGGAGCTGATCAAAAATGCAAGTGGAGTGATGGCTAACCTGCATCATGGTATTCTATATCTAGAGGAGTGCCTTCTTAAAGAAGCAAATCTATCGTACCCTATTTTCACGGTCAATGTTCCAACGGGCGTGGGCTTCGTCGATAATGCCCCTGCGGATATCTTCTTCATAAAATATGAGGAGATCTTCAAGCTTTTCCATGGCAAGCGGATGAACTATAACTTGGTCCGCCTATACGCGCTCCATCGGGTGATGAAGGTCAACAGAGAGAAGACCCCTGGCGTCGCGATAGTGGACCCCTACTTCATGCGTGATAGCCAGTTGGTGGATCCGATGACCTGGTCCAGTGCAAGGAACTACCTCCAAAATTTCATGGTGGACAACAAGAGTGGAAAAGAGCTTATTTTGCCTTTCTTTCCCGAGTAAGTGCACACACTCGCTCGTCATCGTAACTTGTCCTTTCTTAGTTTTCGGTTGCTCTTTTTCCAACATTGTTTCGTTTCAATTGTTTTGCGCAGAGACAAATACTGCACACTGATCCGCATTCACCCGAGTTATTCGCTAGCCACGTACTTGGACTCGGGGAGCGAGCAAAAGAAGAAAGACTACACCAACATAAGGAGTCTTCAAGATGATGCTCTCGAGGTATACGCCGAAAATGGAGGCGAATTCTAGAAGGGGGCGAAAAATTTCAGGGATGGCAGACACGTGTTCAAACACGTAATGAAGTTCGCCTTCGTCAAGCTGCCGGATAATAGTGTCAAGGAGGCCTACTATCCCCTCCATCACCTGCGGGCGATCGTCCGGGATGCACACATCATTACGTTGCCATATAGTCTCCGAGCATGGGCCGAAGCTGAGGCAAGAATGGATGATGATGAACTTAAGGACGATTTCTTACGCATCCAGACTCAGATTGCGACCATCGTGCAAGAAGATGTCATCACATGGGAGGGGCTTGTTCGTCTGCGGTACCAAAGTTGGCAGGCCAACGCATGGCGGTACCTAAGTTGCCTGAAATCACCGCGTTTTAAAAAGTTGGGCCGCCAACTACCGAGAGGGGCCATTTCGATGCAAACTCGTCTCATCCCTACCAAATCCAAACATGCCGTGAAACTGCCCCGTGAAGTAGACGGTCGGGACCCTCATGTCAGTAATATTTCCGTGACGCGAGCGCCAACGCGGCAACCACGTAGGCGAAACGAGATACTAAAGGAGCATCGTGCGTTGACCAAATTCACAAATCCACCCCCTCCCTCCTTTCGCATGAACCCTAGCACCGGCGGCGTCGAAATCCCCTCTCCAACCAGAAAGATCTCGTCGGGCATTTGACTTCCGGCGCCAAGTTGCTGCGCCTACTCACTGCTACCGAGCTCTAATGCCGAATGCCGAGCCAGCCGTTGTGACGATCTAGCCCGCCTCTACTGTCGACGAGCTGAGCAGCACGGAGGATGGCAGATCCATTTGCCGAGGAAGAAGTACTTCTGGCTAATTTCGGGTGAGCTACTCTTCTCTTTGCTATTCGCACTACCTATAACTGCTAGCACGACACTGAAAAACAATTCTTATATTTTGTCTCCAATTTTCTGTCAACTAGGATCTCCGCTGAACCCAGCTACACGGTTCTGGTGAGCATCTGCGGCCACCTCATTAAATTAGCACATGGGAAGAGCACGTGGAAAGAGGCTCAGAGTCTGAAGATGGAAGTGGCGCTTGTGCAGTTATGCACTATCCCTGGTTTGGTTTCTGCTGTGCGCGAACTTGCTGAAATGAGGCCAGAGCAGACTGCACGGTTCAGCCTCCTTGATGACCGAGGCTTCAAGGTTCCTGTAGCGCGTGACAGTCAGCTAATTGGGTTGATGAAACAGCATGTTAGGCTTTGCGTGGTTACGTTGGTGTGTAACATAGTGGATGAGGAAGCTCCTGCTACTGGGAGTCGCCCAACTATTATAGGACAGGGAGGTCTAACTCGAACCCCTGCTGTTGTTGAGCAAAATGTGGTTCCTCATCCGTGACATGCTTCTGTCAGGCAACCTCCTCGTAGGAGTCCCCGTATTGCCGTTGTGGAAAACTCTGCTCTAGAATCTGCTGGTACTGGTCGTCCCCGTCCCCGTGCCCGTCTTGTTGCGGCTGCTGCTCACCCAATCCATGCCGCTGTTGAGCAAACTAAGGCGTCCGGAGGCTGCCCTGCTGTTGTTGCCAAGACCGCCGCCTTGTGTGCTGCTCCTCCTCGAAACCGTCCTCAAGTTGTGCAAACCCGTGCTCTGGAATCTGCTGGTACTGGTCATCCTCGTGTTGTTGTTGATCTGGACGCTGTTGACCCAATCCCTACTGCTATTGAGCAAACTAAGGCTTCTGGAGGCTGCCTCACTGTTGTTGCAAAGACTGAACCATTCTCTCCTCCTCGAACCCGTGCTCGGGTTCAGCGAGTTGCTGGTCTGAATCTAGCTCATGGTCTGGACTCTGCTAGCACTCGAAACTTCTGTTGTGGGAACTGCTCCTGATCGTCGAGGTGGCATGGCAGCAACTGATCCTATTGTGGCTGCCGTTAGAAGGGGCCCTGCCTGTCCACCATGTAATGTAGCTCCCGCTGCTAAGGGCCCTCGCCTTGCTCCTGGTCATGGTACTTCCACCGAGGTTGATCCAGCTAACGATGACGCTGGTGATGGCGGCGGTGGCATTAGGGCTAGGTCTGATGGTGCTGCTCCATCTCTCGAACCTCTCGGAGGTTTCTATCCTGAAGAACCTGATGATGGCAAAGTAATCGTTCGTATCAGTGTCGTGGATTATACTACAAAATTAGATGATGGCACAGAAAAATTCTATGACGAGTTTGATGTAATCCTTGGCAGATACGACCCTGAAGTGGTAGAGTTATCTGACCTGATGGCATCGTTACGTGTGAAGGTGCTATGGGGGTCCTCCCAGGAAGCACGTTTGTTATATTATGGTTACAGGACCAAAAGGATATCGAAGTGAAAGATACCAGGGATTTAGTCGTACCGTTTACAAGGAAACATTATAGAGGTGAAGTTTACTTCCACTTGGTAGTGCTCACGGTTGGAGAGGAATTGGAACTCGACAATAGAGATGGACTTTTAGAAGGCATGCATGACCTGATCCATGGCATCACTGGGGCTGGTGCTACTGAGGGTGGCTTCGAACAGAGGAGTTTACTTCCACTTGGTAGTGCTCACGGTTGGAGAGGAATTGGAACTCGACAATAGAGATGGACTTTTAGAAGGCATGCATGACCTGATCCATGGCATCACTGGGGCTGGTGCGACTGAGGGTGGCTTCGAACAGAGGAGAGTCTTACAGAGGAGCGTCATAAAGAGGAGCAGGAAGAGCATCCCCAGAAAGGGCACCCCGAAGAAGAACGTCACCAAGGAGACCACGCCAGAGAAGAGGACACCCAAGAGTCGCACGACAAAAGGCACCATGCCGCAGAGAACACCCCTGAGATCCAGTCAAAATGCCACACCGAACGGTAGCAGCAAAAACGCTAAGAGGGCTAGCACGGTGGTGAACACTCCCAGGAGTGGTAGCAAAGAGGCGAAGATGGCCAGCACGGATGCTACCACACCTAGTGGGAGCAGAAAAAACACTAATTTGGAGCGGAACACGCCGCTGTCAGGGAATTATGCAAGCACGAAGGAGAACACGCCCAATAGTAGCAGCAAAAGGGCTAATTTGGAGCGGAACACGCCGCTGAGTTCAGGCAATAATGCCAGCACGAAGGAGAAGACGCCCAATAGTAGCAACAAAAGGGCTAATTTGGAGCGGAACACGCCGCTCGGGTCAGGCAATAATGCCAGCACGAAGGAGAACATGCCCAATAGTAGCAGCAAAAGGGCTAATTCGAAGAAGAACACGCCGCAGAGATCAGGCAATAATGCCAACACCCTAGAGCCAACACCCGTGAGGGGAGGCAGTAAGGAGATCACACCCAAGAGTGGCAGCAAAAGGCCTAGTTCGATGGGGAATGGAACGCAGATGTCAAGCCCTACTGATACCATCAGGAAAGATTACATCAGGAAGACGGATGTACATAGGAAGAGCAAGAGGGTTCTGTACACTCAAGATGAAATTGATTCTGACTGCTGTTTGTCCACTGAAGTACCTAGGATGCGTGCAAACGTAAGACCACCCCATGTGGTTGCAGCAAAACCAACCGAGTGTCTTGGAGAAAACAGAGTTGCCAGTGAGGTGGACTGGGGCAATGTTCCTGTCCATCCGGGTGGAGATGATGGTGCAGCCCCACCCATGGGAGTCAATATGATGTGTGCAGTACTAGGCATTAGAGACGATGGCGAAGATTCTGAATCAGATGAAGAAGCAGGCACTGTAGAGGATCAAGAATCTGGTGATGATGAAATAGACGAGGAACTTAACGATGAGGCTGGTATTCCAGTCGATGATTTGGGTGTTGAAGTAGAAGAAATGAAACATCACCACGAGTATCCTATAATTTCGGTCGGCACCGAGTTCAGGAGCATGCATGAGTTCAGGATGTCGTTCCGGCATTTTTGTATCAAGGGGGAGTTCGACGTTTATCGTCTGAAGAACTCTGCCGAGAGGTATGAGGCCGTTTGTAAGTTAACGTGGATGAATGGACGGGCCGAGGTACATTTTCCATGGAGGATCACAACAAGATCCTTACCTGTGTCGACTGCAATTAGGGTATTGGGGCAATGAATGTAGCAAATCATTAGAACTCTCTCTCTCTCTCTCTTTTCACTCTATAACTACAATTGATGTGTGATATCTTTCTGGCAACTAGTCGACTCCTCTTATCTTTTAAATGAATCTGTGTTGCAGGTGAACATAATGGGCTCTTGCACGGGGATTGGAGTGGGTCCGACAGGAAGCAAACATGTGTCCGACAGGAAGCAAACTGAAATCCTCAATGGCTCATACGGAGTGGGTGGCTATGCAATCTATGTCCATACTAAAGGATAACCCTAAGGAGACCGCGAAGAATATTCAGACTAGCCTCGGTTCTAAATACAACATTGTCCTTCCGTATTATACGGTTTGGAAAGGTAAAGAGAAAGCTCTGGGGCTCTTGCACGGGGATTGGACCAATAGCTTCAGGATGATGTACAACTTCAAGGCGGAGGTACAAGCTAGGTGTCCGGGGAGTGTTGTGGAGATTGACACCGAATCAGAAGGTGGTAAAATATATTTCAAAAGATTTTTCATGGCGCTTAAACCTTGCATCGATGGATTCAAGGCCGGCTGTAGGCCGTATCTGAGTGTAGACAACACTGTCGTAACTGGTAAATGGAAAGGCTGCCTGCCATCTGCCACATCACTTGATGGTCACAACTGGATGTTCCCAGTGGCATTCGGGCTGTTTGAAACAGAAACGGAGGAAAACTGGGTCTGGTTTATGAGGCAGCTCAGGAGATCAATAGGCCACAAGGATCCATTGGCTATATCCACGGATGCATGCAAAGGGCTGACGAATGCAGTGAAGGATGTGTTCCCGCGAGCTGAAGGTAGAGAATGCCATGCCCATATGATGCTCAACTTGTACTCACACTACGTAGGCAGCGTATTTCGTTACATGTTTCCTGCTGCTAGAGTTTACAAACCTAGTAGCAGCGATTATTTCATGAGCAAGATTTTTGCCGAAGCCCCTGAACTTCCAGAGTACTTAGCCATCAATCATTCGCAGCTATGGAAGAGGAGTCAATTCAACCCTGACATCAAAGTTGATTACATAAACAACAACCTTGCAGAATGCCTGAATAACTGGGTGAAGGATATAAAAGTGCGTCCTGTTCATATCTTGATGGACAGCATACGTGGTGACATGGGTATACCCTGCAGGTACTCAAGCTTGGTATATATGGTCTAAATACGTACAGACCCACGGTGTCGCCAAGGCCCAGATGAAAGGACTCGAGTAACCTGCGGACTCTCGATTGCTTGAATACAAGAAGAAGCTAAAGATAGAAAGTTTGAAGGGGAAAATCCTAACTTGTAACCGACTCGATCTGCTACCCGAGACCTAGCTTATCTATATAAAGGCTAGGAGGGGGCAGCGAGAAGGAGATACGCAACCCTAGTTTCCACAACCCTCGCCAGATTGCATCTGCGCACCATTGTAACTTTCGACTCCTTCGATAATTCCACGAGCAGACAAGCAGGAGTAGGGACCTCTACGAGGCCTGAACCTGGGTAAATCCTTTGTCCCCTGTGTGCTTGTTTGCTAGCCGATAGATGTCTCCAGCACTCCCTCCTTCCCCAAAACCCAAGTCCATAACAATGGGCATTGATGAGTTAAACCCTCGTCAATTGGCGCCGTCTGTGGGAATCGGGAGTGCTGATGTTGCGGCTTCTTCGGCCCCATCAACTGTGATCTACAACTCTGCAACAGCGGAGATTCGCCAACTCTTCGGCGCCTTCGACTTCACCGTCCACACGCCGGCCACCCGCCCAACCTTTGAATCCGTGGGCGACAGAATTAGCCTGGCGATTGGGAGCTTCCGCTTCCAAGTTGGTCAGATGGGCACGCTTTGCATGCCTGATCAACCGGCAACACCGGCAATTGCCCCGGCATCATGGTTCCCTCCATCGATCGGCACCCTTAGCAAGCTCAATGCTCCGGTGGCAGTCGGGAACACGATCAGCGACAGCAGTCGCGACTCTGATCTGAGCGATCTGGCCACATAAGATGGAACCTACGGTTCCGAATCTGAAAGTTGTGGAAGCAACAGCTTCCCCAATCACTTCATGTGCGCCGTCATTAACGCAAACGACACCTCTGCCAATCGCGGCAACGACGGTAACACCGGCAATGGCACCGGTCCACCCAACGGTGGCAATGGTGGCGACGGCGGTAACGGCGCCAACGGGGGAGCAGTCGAACCTCCTAGCATAATCAATGAGCAAACCGGTGAACGCGTCGTAATCAGGCTCAACGAGAAAGAGTGCGAGCGCTGCCGCGAAGCCCTACGAGGTGCACCTCCACCCCTTGGGTCCCCGCAGGAACTACTGATGGGCTACCGCTGGCTCCTAAAAGAAGAATTCAAGCGCCAAAAACAAGTAATCACGCAGCTTGAGGCGCGTAAAAAGGTAGCGGACGAGTCAAGCCTTCGTCGCGCTGGGCTCTCCTCCTACGGAGGATCCTCCTCAAGAGGCAACGAGTACCTCGCCAAGAAGAGGCAGTCGCGGATGGCTCACCTCACCGAGCAAGAACGCATAGAGGCCGCGAAAGTCCTCGACTTCGTCTCTATGACAGTCGACACGAGAGGCAACATGGTTCCCAGGACGCCGCAGGCTGCGGTGACACCAGCCACCATGTACCTCCTCAATAACCAGCCGCCAGCTAGAGATCCCCGAACTGCCATGCACCGATCTATGATCACGAGTTTGGGGCTAATCGAGGCCACCCTCGACAAGGAGCCGGTACCAGACCAAAAAAGGGCAAAACGCTAACAAAGCGCTACTCCTCGCCCTCATCCAGCGATGACAGTCACGACCTGTCTCGACGCCGTCGCTCACGGCGACACGATCGCGACTACGATGCGCGCAACGACCTCACGCAATGCAAGATCAACAAGTCAAGGGCACGACGTGCTCGGTCGACTGACTCGGAAGAGGAAGATGGGGAGCTCTGCGGCGCCAGATGCTTCAGCAGATCCATTAGGCAGAAGCGAATGCCTAAAGGGTTTAAACTCCCGTCGGAGAACCCGAAATTCGACGGTCTACAAGACCCTAAAATCTGGCTAGAGGATCACATCTCTTCCGTCAGGCTCCACGGAGGAAGTCGAAGTACTGCCATGCAATGTTTGCAGCTACAGCTATAGGGCGCCGCCCGAGCATGGCTCAATAACCTCCCACGCGGATCCATTCGCAGTTGGGATGAGCTAGTTTACAGCTTCGTGCGCAACTTTAAGGGCACGTACAAACGGCCCGCATCAATCGAAGAACTGAGATGCTGCCAGCAAAGATCTGCCGAATCGTTGCGCTCATACATCCAAAGGTGGTCCATCATCAAGAACTCCGCGGAAAACATCTCGGAGGACCGTGCGATTGATGCATTCAACGGTGGCGTCCGCCGCCTAGAGCTTAGGGAGGAGCTGGGCCGCTCGAAGCCCCAGACCATCGACCACCTAATGGAGATCACGAATCGGTGGGCCGATGGAGAAGATTCGGTGAAGAACCGCGCTCACTCCGACGAGGAGGCGGAACTCGAACGCAGACGCGACCGCTGGGGCAAGCGTCGCATGTGCATCTACGATGATCGCGACGACGTCAACATGGTCGCAGCCTGCTACACTGATAGACGCGACGACAACCGCAACAGCGGATACCGCGACTCCGGGAAAACCACGCAAGTGTGGCAACGCCGCACTCACGACGAGGCACCCGCGACCTCCATCGAGGACAATATGTCCGGGCCATGCACGGTACACTTCTACATCGACAAGCATGAAGGCAAGAGAAAGTCCAGCCACCTCCTCAGGGACTACCGTGAGTTCCTCAAGCTACACGAGGGATTGGTTCGGATGAACCGCAACGCAGTCGAAAGAGGCTACGGAGCCGCTCCAGGCGCCGTGGCACATGGCGCACCGCCACCACCACCTGGGCTACCCCCGAATGGAGCTGCACCGGACCAGCACCACGGAGGAGAACCGTACCCACGGGCCATGGGTACCATGATGATCCAAAAGGGGCGCCCCTCCAACAGGGTGCAGAAAGCCATCACTTGCCAAGTCAACTTGGCCATGCACTCGCCACCATCCACCACTGAGTACCTCAGTGGCAGTGAGTCGTGCATTACCTTTGATAAACGCGACCACCCGCCTCAAGTACCTCGCCCAGGTCATTGCCCCCTCGTACTCGAGGCGAAAATTGGAGGCTTCGACATGAGTCGCGTCTTCATGGATGGCGGAAGCGGCATCAACCTCATATTCGTGAGTACCTTGTGCGCAATGAGGATCCCTCTAACCTGCTTGGAGGCATCGGACACAACGTTCCACGGCATCGTCCCAGGGAAAGGCGTATACCGCCAGGGCAAAAACAACCTCGACGTCATATTGGGCACGCCAAAGAACTTCCGGCGCGAGCGCATCGACATTGAGGTCGCCGACTGGCCCTCACAAAACCATTGCATCCTCGGACGCGTCGCGTTCGCTAGGTTCATGGCGGTACCCCACTACGCCTACCTGCAGATGAAAATGCCAGGTCCCAACGGCGTCATCACGATCAACGGGAGCGTTGAGCGATCTGACAGTTGCAACAGGGAATTCAACAGAATCTCCCAGTCCTTCGGCATGCAGGAGGAGCTCGCGCGATTGAAGGAAATGATAGACAACAGTCTGCCTCCCCTGAGTAGGCCAAGCTCACCTGATCTCTCCTTCGACTCATCTGTGCACACAAAGAAGGTGAAGGTCCATCCGTCAGATCCCGCCAAAACGGCCCTCATCGCCAACAACTTGAGTATCACATAGGAACTCGCGCTCGTCGAATTCCTCTGTGAGCACTGGGAAATTTTTGCCTGGTGTCCTGCGGACATGCCAGGAGTTCCCAGGGAATTCGCCGAGCACGCACTCAACGTCAACCCCGACGCAAGGCCAGTCAAGCAAACAATCAGGCGACTGTCTGAGCCACGAGCGCAGGCTGTCGGAATGGAGATCAACAGACTCCTCGAGGCCAAATTCATACGCGAGATCCAGGAAAGCACTTGGCTCGCCAATACGGTGCTGGTGCCAAAAAAGGACACGGATATCCTACGGATGTGCGTGGACTTCACTTCTTTAAACAAGCACTGCCCAAAAGATCACTTCCCGCTACCACGGATCGATCAAATCATCGACTCCACCGCTGGATGCGAGCGCCTCTGATTCCTTGATGCCTACTCAGGCTATAACCAAATTCAAATGAAGGAGGAAGACCAGGAGAAGACCGCATTTACAACGCCCTTCGGTGTGTTCTACTACAACACAATGCCCTTCGGGCTAAAAAACGCGGGAGCCACCTACCATCGGTGCATGCAGGCTTGCCTCAAGGAGCAACTAGGTCGTAACATCCAAGTCTATGTCGACGACATAGTAATCAAAACCAAGAAGGAAGCCTCTCTAATCGACAACTTGCGCGAAACATTCGCCAATCTCGATCGTTACCGGATTAAGCTCAATCCGGACAAATGCGCCTTCGGCGTA
The DNA here is from genome assembly GCA_910589775.1 of Avena eriantha. Taxonomy (NCBI): domain Eukaryota; kingdom Viridiplantae; phylum Streptophyta; class Magnoliopsida; order Poales; family Poaceae; genus Avena; species Avena eriantha. Next base: position 94,164,618 of record OU342745.1, on the reverse strand, counting down.
CCATCTGGGCAGCTGCTCGGGTATCTCATCTCCACGAGAGGGATTGAGGCAAACCCGAAAAAGATAAAGGCCATACTGGCCATGGAGAAGCCAAAGAACATAAGAGGCGTCCAGCAACTAGCCGAACGAGTCGCGGCCCTCAGTCGATTTATCAGTCGAATGGGAGAAAAGGCACTGCCCTTCTATCAGCTCCTCTGCAAAGCTGACAAATTCGAGTGGACCAATGAAGCGCAGGAAGCATTCGAAGATCTCAAGCGCCTGTTATCCACCTCGCTAGTAATGGTGACTCCACGAGAAAGGGAACCACTACTGTTGTACATCTCCGCTACCAACCGAGTGGTTAGTACAGTGCTCGTCGTCGAGCGGGCCGAGGAAAACAAGGTCCATGGTGTACAACACCCGGTATACTACCTCAGCGAGGTCCTCACGCCAACAAAACAGTGGTACCCGCACTACCAGAAGCTGGCGTACGACGTCTTCATGACCGCCCGGCGACTGCGCCATTACTTCCAGGAACACCCAATCGTGGTAGTCAGCGACGCCCCATTGGGACATATCCTCAATAACCCCGACGCCACGGGACGAGTCGCGCTTTGGGGAATCGAACTGGCTCCACGAGACATCACATACGAAAAGCGCGACGCGATCAAGTCGCAAGTTCTCCCTGACTTCCTCGTGCATTGGATGGAAAACCAACTCCCGAACAAGCCAAATATGTCCTACCTCTGGACAATGCACTTCGATGGATCCAAGCGGAAAGATGGAGCAGGAGCAGGTGTCATACTGACATCACCTCAAGGGGACAAGCTGAAATACATCCTGCGAATGCAGTTCATAGCCTCAAACAACAAGGCTGAATACGAGGCCCTGTTGCACAGGATGAGGATGGCAAAAGCCTGCGGCGCAAAGAGGCTCATCATATATGGCGACTCCAAGCTGGTCGTCAACCAAACAATGCAGGAGTGCGACGCACTAAATGACAACATGATCGCATACCGCGACCTCTACGATACACTCGAGGGAGACTTCGATGGTTGCGAGTTGCGACACGTAGGTCGCGAAAGCAACGAGGAGGCGGATGCACTCACCAACATAGGCTCTACCTGCGCCCCCGTACCACCTGGGGTATTTCTCGAGCGCATCTGCGAACGCTCCATCAAGCCAAAGGCCACAGAGAAGAAAACAAGCGCAGCAACGGACTCGGGGGCTACGCCACCCAATGGGCCAATGGCACTCGATGACTTGGAGCTAGACATAGGACTCGAGGGCCCAATGAGCGTCATGATGATCGAACAATCCTGGACGTAGCCGTACATTACATACCTCCTTAGTAAGCGCCTACCGGACGACCCGACAGACACACGGCACATCGCGCGACGCTCCAAGGCATTCGCCATTATAAATGGCGAATTGTATAAACGCAGCATCACAGGCGTGTTACAACGATGCGTCTCCTTGGCCGATGGAAGAGCAGTCCTCCTCGACATCCATGAAGGGACCTGCGGGCACCACGTCGGCAGTCGCGCCCTCGTCGCCAAAGCTCTATGAGCTAGATTTTACTGGCCCATGGCCATGCGCGACGCCAAGGACATAATCCAAAAGTGCAACACTTGTCAGCGATTCGCGGACAAGCCACACGCACCAGGCGCAGAACTACAGCCTATTCCATTGGCCTGGCCCTTCGCACAATGGGGGCTCGACATGGTGGGCTCACTCCCAAGGTCCTCGCAAGGAGGCTATGTCTACCTCTTGGTCGCAGTCGACAAATTCACCAAGTGGATTGAGGCCATGCCAGTGACCAAGCAATCAGGTCACAACGCGGTCAAGTTCTTCGAGTCCATCGTCTACCGCTTCGGCGTGCCGCACAGCATCATCACTGACAATGGGACGAACTTCACATCCAAAGAGTTCCAAGAATTCTACGGAAACCTGGGGATCAACATCAGTTACGCCTCAGTCGTGCATCCACAGACCAACGGTCAGGTGGAAAAAGCAAACGGGCTCGTCCGCAGCGGCATCAAGAAGCGACTCCTTCGACCGCTCGAGTAGGCCGCGGGTTGCTGGCCAGATGAGCTCCAATTCGTACTCTGGAGCCTACGAACAACTCCAAACAGCGCCACGGGCTACACGCCATTCTTTATGGTGCACGGAGCAGAAGCAGTACTACCCGCCAAAGTTCGGTACAAGGCGCCGCGTGTAGTCGCTTACAGCAAACAAGAGTCATCTCTTGCACTTGAAGACTCTGTCGACCTCCTCGACGAGGCAAGAGAAATCGCCACAGAAAGATCCACGATCTACCAGCAGAACCTGCGCAACTACCACAGTAGAAGGCTTCACCCCAGATCCTTCGTCGAAGGTGACCTGGTCTTGCGACTGAAGCAGCAGGGGCATCTCAAGCTCGAGTCCCCCTGGGAAGGACCGTACATGATTACAGAAGTAATCCCAGGTGGCGCCTATCGCCTTCAAGATTTAGAGACAGGAGTCGCATACTCCAACCCTTGGAACGTAGCGCAACTGCGACGCTTCTACCCCTAGCTGTTTTTTACTTTTACATCGCAAATAAGGCTACTCAGCCAAGGCTACTTAGCCACACATTGTACCTCGTACTGTTCTTCAAGTCAATAAAAGCTAAGTGCCCCAAAACTCAGTGCTTTTTCTTTTCACTTCTGTCAATTTTTTACTCGGGGGCTGCGCCACCCTACATACATCTGTTCTTCGAACCAATAAACGCGATATCCTGAGTAGCTGGCACATCAATCAAACCCCTTAACGAAAACTCAACCCAGCTGCAACGCATCTGGCAGGTTGACAAAGGGATGGCCAGGCTAACGAAAAGGACTCGCATAGTGCAACGCACCTCACGCCAACAAAGCTGTTTATACACATTCAACAATAAAATATCTACAACCTATACATGAACTTTACAACACAAATACACTTATGTGCAGGATACAAATCTGGCTACTGCTGCAACAGAAGAACATTGGTTTGTTCCTCGAAGAAGTCGACAATCTCCTCTGCTGGACGGTCCACCGCCTGATAGTGCGGCACCATATTCCAAGCAGATCCGGCTGGCGGTGCTGGCGGACCGGAAGCTATGGCGGCGACATCCACGTCAGGCCTGTGCAATCGCACCATCGAGAGGGCAGCCTTGGCACCAACCACCAACTGCTGCCTCACGCACTCGCGAACAGCGGACATATCTTGAAATTTTGCTAGAAGAGCCAACAAGCTTGATGGAGTGTCATCCAACGGGAACATCGCCCGATAGATGTTCTTCAAACATGACTGCGACTTCTTCAAGAAGAGCAGCACTCGCGAAGCGCGATCCTGCAGGGTCGCCAATGCAGTTGCACGATCATGATCTACCTAGAAGTATCCACTCTCTTGAAGTTGCTCCTGGGTGAGATCATGAAGGCGGATGGCAATCCTATCCCTCTCCTCCTGCGGATGGTGTGCACTAACAACTACACGAAGCATCACCAACAGCATGAGTACAACGTACCATTGCGACTAACTACAAAGGAAAAGATGAGGACGAGCAAACTAACACTTAAACTGGTCGCCCAGCTGCGTCACCTTGCCAAGCAGATATTGCTCGTGGGCGGAGGTTTTTTCTGCCTTTCACTTCCACACGTCTGCGTTACCACGGATCAGGGGAAACTCACGCTCCAGCTCCTTCGCGCGATCACGAAGTCGCGATAGCAAGGACAGCTCCTCTACCCTGGAGCGCGGCGGTGCCACTGTCTCATTAAGACATTGCGAATCCTGGTTTTCCCCCACAGGACCACTCGATGCACCCTACCACAAGTCAAGACAAAGGCAATTAAGGCGACCAAATTAACACAAAGGCAAGGGGAACAGATGCATTCAAGATAAGCATAAGTGTTTACAAACACACTCGCCAGCAGGCACGTCCTTAGGCTAAAAAGGCAACTGATCAATTATTACAACAAGCTAACTACGGAGCAACTGGCTTCTTCGACGGCTTCGGGGGCTTCATCAAGTTCGTGGCAGTATGAGATGCCACTGACTTTCCACCGGCACCTGAGGCCGAAGCTTTCGCCACCTTCTTCACACGTTGGAGCTCCTCCGAATACTTGGCAACAGTATTTATCAAGGAATGGCCATATTTGGCACAAGCAGTCGCAAAGGGAGCGAAGACTACCTGCTGACCATCCGCGCCAACAGGCATCGCCTTCGACACCGTAGAGGGATCTATCTCGACTCCGTGGGCTTGCACCATGGTGAGTGACATCGTTGCACCAGCCGCCCGGAGGGAGTTCTTGTAGGTAGCAGGCACACCCCCGGTGAGTGACTCCACCAGCTTGTCCATATTATCGACCAGCTCCGCCTTCGGCATCAACTCCTCTCGGAGGCGACTAAGGGCGACCTTGGCCTTGGAAAATGTTTCCTAGATGGCGGTGCTTCGGTCTTCGACCGCAGATACCGCGCCGGCCAAAGCGTCATCGCGACGAAGGGCCTGCGGGTCAAAATTCAAGTCGCCAGCATTTACACCGAAAATACACACATGGATCAAACTTCTAGTGCCAGCGGCAAAACTCTAGATGCAGATAGGAACATCAATAAAATATCTCTAGTAAAGATACTTGAGAGGGCCTTGGCGACTGAGAACAGTTGCTCTTCGAACAACTTTTCCCTGGCCGCAAAGGAGGTGCGCAGATCCTCTTCACGCTTCTGGGCATCATCACGAGCCGTGATTGCCTCGTCGCGCCCCTTCACAGCCGCGGCTAATGTCTTCTCCAACGTGGCGACGTTGCGCAGTAAAGCATTATGCTCAGCTACATGGTAGTCAATAATTGGCTATCAGTCGATTACACCAAAACAGAGAGAAGACGAAAAGATTAAGTGTAGAAGCACTCACTTTCGACCACGCGGTGACGCGTCTCCAGCATTGCATGCTGGCGACCCATCGCCATCACCAGCTCCGCCACTTGCGCAGCTTCCTTTACAAGGAGTTGTCACACAAAACAAGGAGTCAGAATAGGGCAACAGAAGGCGTTGCCTGCCACACTAAAAAATAAAGAAAGATGTACTTACATGGTCCTCTAGCGACTCCGAAGAAGTTTGATGAACCGTCATCTGAGCAAATTTTTGATGCTTCCCTACGTGAGGAGAGCTCGAAGAATTGTGCCCGGAGTGGGCCGCCGCCGGAGGAGAAGGAGCGCGCTCGACCTCTACTTTGGCCCTTGAGGTTGTGACTCCAGATTCCTTCACAAACTCGACGTTGGCAGAAGATGACGATGCCTCTTGGCTACAAGACCAAATTCACATTGAGAAAAGGAAAACTCCTGGGCAAAGCCAACAAGAAGAAAACAAAAAAGAACTAGTGAACTCGCAAATTTACCAGTCAAAATTGTCAAGATTAAACGTGGCCTCCGCTGAAGACTCCTTCGGCAATCGCATATTCTTGTGAGAAGATGGTGCCACAGCCCTCACAGGAATGGCGGGAATTGGTGACTCCACGCCAGCAGCTGTGCCTTCTGGAGTCGACGCATCGGAGTCCTCGCTGCGCGAACGCTTGGTGAGTATCCGGGCTCTCGGACTCGGGGGCTTCCTCTTCCACATCAAAAGGGACAGTCGACTCAGACTCGTCCTCTTCCAAAGCTTCGCGAGGAATAATACCCTCAGGGAGAGGAGGCATACAAGGCGACACCGCCCAATCCTGCATACAGATAGCGAAGATCAGCAAACAGAACAGGTAAGCAACAGAAAAAACAATCGCGAAGGTAAGCTACTGCGTAGCACAACTGTACCTCAGGAGGAGGATTCGAAGAATCGAAAGGAGGAATGACCGACTCATTCGGAAGCACATCCTTGAAGGTGTACTTCGTGACCAGTTGCACCCTCTTATCTACCTCACTCGCGGACATGCCATTGGCAGACACGCGAGTGGCATCATCAGTGCCACCCCATCGAAACATGGGATGGACTCTGGCCTGGAGAGGCTGGATGCGACGATGCAGCCAAGTCCTGACAAGGGCGCAGCCTCCCTCTTCCGCGCATATGCGACTCTCGAGGTCGCAGACGCGTTGATATAGCACGTCTGTCTCCGCGAGTTCAGAAGGCATGATCACGTTCTTCCAAGAACGCATCTTCTTGCAGGGAGTCGCGGGATCGAAAGGCGCGAGTCCAAAGTGCTCGTCCTTGGCCTTCTGGTCGCGAACATAGAACCATTTGTCCCTCCATCCCTGGACGGACTTGGCGAGGTTGATGTCGAAGTAGGTGGCGGATGGGTCGACATGGATTCCACAACCACCTACGTCGTAAACTAGAGAGCCAGATGCGGACTGACGCTTCAGTTTAAATAAGCGTTTGAAAAGGCCAAAGTGCGGCTCGATTCCGAGCCAGCACTCGCAAAGAGTGATGAAACAAGAGATGTGAAGAATTGAGTTTGGGGACAGCTGATGGAGCTGGAGCCCGTAGAAACAAAGGAGACCCCTAAGAAAGGGGTGGAGAGGCAAAGAAAGGCCGTGAATGACGAATGCAAAAAACATCACTCAAAAACCGGTGGGAGGCACATGAATGGTCTCACCGCTGGGGACGCACGCATCGGTGACTGCTGCAGAAATAACTCCGTCTTGGCGAAGAAGACGGAGATCCGACGCCTTGATGATAGAGGGGTGCCACGCGCCATTGGTCACGCGGGTGCCCGCGACCTTCTTTTTCCCGCCGGCGGCGGCACTGGTGCCCGCAGCAGCGGGGCCACCCTTCTTCTTCGTCGCAGCGACGGTGGCTGCGGATTCAGCGGCGGCGCCTCCTTTCTTCTTTCCCATTGCGCGGCGGCGATGAGAACACAGAAAATAACTTGGAAATGAGCGGAGGTGGTCCAGAGTTGAGGAGGAGATGGGCGCAGGGAAAAGCAGATGAGCAGCAGCAATGGCGATGGCAGCGAGGAAGAAAAGAGTGCAGATGGAAAATTGCCGCCGTAGCGTCGCTGCTTAACCCCTAGTAGATGCAATCCAACGGCTCACAAAAACCCTACTGGGCGCGTGGCATGCATCGCGTTCGACACGTGGAGAAGAGGAAGCGCGAACCGTCCCTCCACTGCTCCCATTACGCGCGGAAATCGAGGAGGCACAGTTAATAAAAAGATTAAGCACGCCCAGTCAAATCAAAGTCAGAAAGTGGGACCCACCGCTCATCACGTCCCATCAAAATCGCTCATGCGGGCAACTGAGGTCATGCAAGCGTTAGCACTGACGTCATCAACAGCTACGTAGCGGAAAACTTCGACTACTTTAGTCCTTGCTGGAGTCTTCGACTCCACTAAGCACTCGGGGGCTACTCCCATAGGGAGCGCTGGCCGCGCACCCTATTATTTTTTCTTTTCTTATTGCAGGGATATAGGCAATAAAATTCAAACCCAACCACTCGAAACATGGTTCGACTATGGACATGGGTTACTCCCATAGGGAGCACCAGAAACAATTTCGACTGAAACAAGCAAGCAGAAGGCGACAGTAGTCGCAAATGTATTTTAGTCCCTGCCTGAGTCTTTGACTGAAACAAACAAGCAAAGATGATAGCAGTCGCAAACATTCTTTAGTCCCTGCCTGAGTCTTCGACTCAACCAGGCACTCGGGGGCTACTCCCATAGGGAGCGCTGGCCGCGCACCCTATGATTATTTGCACAAAAACTGTGTGTTGATAACATCCGCACTCGCAGATCATGGCGACACCGCCTCATAATTTTCCCTACAAAGAGACTACGTCTCCTGGGTTGCCCAAATCATCTCCGCGATGAAAAAATTCGGATGTCATGCTTACAGTGTGAAGGTAAGACCTGAATAAGGCCTGGCAACGCATTTAACTGCGCACTACCAGAAAAATATCCGTGCCTGCAAGCACGATGAACATGCCTTGACGGACGCGTCAAGTGCTCACACCCATATAACTGGAATTCGACTCCTGTAAGACCTCCGCGGCCTGAGTCGAATTACGCCAGCACTTTTCTGGATTCGAGTCCAGGGACTCGAGTTCGAGTAGATTGCGTTGTTTCACCCTAAGGTGGTTAACTGATACCGATACTTCAGCTATATCAGGCACGTATATCAACAATCCCTATGACATAAATGAAAGCAGTCGAAAATGTACTCATTCAGGCACTCGAAGACTTCAAAAAGTACCCAAGCAGTCGAAAATGTACTCATTCAGGCACTCGAAGACTTCAAAAAGTACCCAGTCGAATCTGTGATTCCACGGGATACTCGGGGGCTACTGACATGGGTATACCCTGCAGGTACTCAAGCTTGGTATATACGGTCTAAATACGTACAGACCCACGGTGTCGCCAAGGCCCAGATGAAAGGACTCGAGTAACCTGTGGACTCTCGATTGCTTGAAAGACAAGAAGAAGCTAAAGATAGAAAGTTTGAAGGGGAAAACCCTAACTTGTAACCGACTCGACCTGCTACCCGAGACCTAGCTTATCTATATAAAGGCTAGGAGGGGCGGCGAGAAGGAGATACGCAACCCTAGTTTCCACAACCCTCGCCAGATTGCATCTGCGCACCGTTGTAACTTTCGACTCCTTCGATAATTCCACGAGCAGACAAGCAGGAGTAGGGACCTCTACGAGGCCTGAACCTGGGTAAATCCTTTGTCCCCTGTGTGCTTGTTTGCTAGCCGATAGATGTCTCCAGCACTCCCTCCTTCTCCAAAACCCAAGTCCATAACAATGGGCATTGATGAGTTAAACCCTCGTCACGTGGTATGATCATGAAGCTGTTAAATATAAGGAGAGAGATCGGTAGGAGACTTAGAGGACATATGCTACCGCCAGTTGTACAGCAACTACACAAGAGAAGCCAAGGACTTGCTCATCTTAAGGTTCTCCCGTCAACCAACAGAAGCTATGAGGTGGTCGATATGTCCAAGAGTGGCAAAAGGGATGTTCTGAACATCCAGCTGCGAGAATGCACCTGCTTAGAGTGGCAGCATACCGGGAAACCTTGCAACCATGCCTTGGCCTTCTTGGTGAAGAAAAGAACTCTACCATATTTGGATCAGTATTTGTCAGACTACTACTCTATGGAAAAGTTCAGAGCTGCGTATGCTGGATCCGTCGAGTCATGTACAGACCCATCTCAGTGGCCTCAAGTCCAACTGTCTTTCGAGCTTTGCCAGCCAGTTACAAAAAGGGGCAGAGGAAGACCCCAGGTGAATAGGTTTAAGAATTTTCTCGAGAAGAAGGGTTCGACTTTCTGTGCTACAAAGAAGGGCAAAAACATATGCAAGACCTGCCATCTTATAGTCCATAGAGCAGCTAGATGTCCCCTTAATGCCCCCAAACCTAGGTATGGGATGGTACATTCACACACAAAAATTGTTTATAGTCTGTAGATATAAGGTAGTAATTGATGTACTGTTTTTTTATAGGAAGCGCAAGGTAAGAAACAAGACAGCTGACTCAGTGATTTTGCTGCGAGAAGAAAACCAAAACGAGTGGAGTGATGATGCCGGACAAGATTCTGGTGCTGATTGGCCTGACTTCCCTCGGCCCGGAGATGCAGGGTACGTGAAGGTAAGAAAATTGGCACCCAGGAAGAGGAAGAAGGCAGGAGATGAAGAAGCCAGTGGACGTGAAGGAAAGAGGAAGAAAGTTGGCACCCAAGCAGAGAAAGAGGGCTAGCAGTGTAGCAGCCTAATGATGTATTGAACTTGAACCTATATATGTAGTTCGGTTAAACTCTAGAGCTGTGTGCGTGGAACTTCTCGGGCGAAAAAAGCTGCCTCTCGTACTAGTAGTAAAATGTATCACGACTTTAGGATTTGATACGGCCGAGGCCACTAGTTGAATCCAAAACTGTGACTGTGCCACTACTATCTAAACAATCGCGATAGCTGAGCGGTTAAATCCTCTCCAAAATCGATGGGTGTTAGTGGCACAGACGTGATTTATTTATAGGCGCTTAATAAATCCCTGCTGTTGGCATTACACTTATGATAAGTTTCTGGGCCGGAAAACAATTTCTTAAGCTGGCCGCTACACTCCACGAAGCAGCAACTTATTTCAGCTGCTGGACAACGACATGGCAACATAAACTGCAAATGCAACAGATAATGCCCAGATAATGAGGAAATTATGTCACTATCTGGCCTAATCTTGAGCCCGTCTGTCTCACCACCTCTCTGCCCTTGCCTCCCCTGCACCTGGCGAAGCTCCCGGATCTCTCGCTCCATCGCACGAATCTCCTCTTTCTTGTCCCACATAGCATCACGCAGATCCTGAACAAGCTCTTTGTGAAAACCTGTCAGTGGATTTTCGATCCACACAAACTTGTCACAGCCAGTCCCCTCCCTTCCTGCGTAGTAGATCGAAGGAAACAAAAAATAATTACATTACGCTTTCCGGATCCGGGTTACCATTGTACCTACAGTAGGAACTTACCGCTCTGATGCTGCGTTGCTGAATTTTCCTGCAGTATTTTCGTCGGTCCACGAAATCCATCTCGGCATCTTCTCACCACACAAACACAGCATATCGGGGTAGTAATCGTAGGGCGCCCTCCGGTACCTGATGGGGGCACCCGCCTAACGGTGTTGAGCTAATCCTGATTCCGCCCGAGACGAACTGCACGAGCTGCGAGCCAAGAGCCAGGGGAGCGAGGGCAGAAGAAAGAGGAGCCTTTGGATGTCAGGGTAGTGGTGAAGCGTGATTTATCCCTACTTAATAACTCGGGCAGAATCCTACCGTCCACATTCGGCTGACAGGTGGGGGACCTAGCGTGTGGACTTGTCAAAAGAAACTCGCGCCTTCGTGGTTCAAAAGCCCTGTCGCGTGCATTGGACGAAATTTTTTGGTACCTTGCCCACGTACATATCACTTGGAGGTCTTGCTCAGGAACCAGACACGCCTGGCCCACAATCTTACTCCCTCCTAGGAACTTGCCATGGCTCGCGCCGGCAGATCCATCCGCTCCACCGCTTCCGGTAGGGCTCGCCGCGGCGGATCCACCCCAAGATCCTACCGTCGCAGTATCAAATGGCCATGGTTTCTTGAGAGGAGCGATGATGCTACGTATGCGAGCTCGACCCCTCCTACCTATAGAAGGACTGATGCGGTGTCGAGCTCGAGCAGGAGCCGCCAGGCGTGACGGCGCTCGGTCCACGCCAACCCCCTCACCTTTGTCATTGTCGATTCTGATGTGGAGGGCGACGGGGACGAAACTGTGTAGAACGCTATTGTTGCCTCCTTGGCGAAGGGCAAGCCATGGGCGGGAGTGGATGTCGCCGGGAAGGGCACGGCGGTGTCACCAATCGAGGTGGACTCCGACGACAACTGTGTGATGTGGGTTTAGATGTTGTTTAGGATGGTTGCAATTTCGGTTGTGTTTAATGCGAGTACAATTATTGTAATGTGTTTGTCGAGCTATATTAAGAAATGTGTGCAATAGCAGCCAGTGAGTTCTTCCACTTTAGAAATTGTGTCTGTGCCATTTGCATGTTGCATTATCAACGTAGATTACTTGTAAACAATCCAACGAAAATCATCAGATTACAACCATCGGACGGGAGTGGCAGGATGGAAGAGAAGTTGGGACAGTGGCTTCGAGGGGAAGGACACTGGCAGGTGGGCCCTCGGAACACGTGACACTGACATGCGGGAGCAGGAGCACACGGTATTGCCGGTCTGTCCAGAGCAAGCGGACTTTGCAACGTGACAACAGCAAGCTGATTGGACCAATATAATAACTCGTCGAAGTATTAAGGAGTACTGAAAACTACAACTGGGGTACATTCGCACAACACGTATGCTCTAAGCACGTGAGAAGCATTGCTTAAGTCTAACAGTAACGACAGCACAAGTACTACATTTGTCTATCGGTCTTCTCGATACAAATGTAGAAATGCATCTGCCTGTTCGGTCCAGCACCGACAAGGTACTGAGATGGCACGCCTAGGAACGACCTTATGTCCACATACTCCACCTCCCGCGGCGTCGGGCAGCTCGGTGCCTCGGCTAGCACAAGAATGCTATCCGACGACGGTGGCTGGGCATTCGCCCACATGCGCACCGTGTATACGGGCCAGGCGCACGAGACCGACCTAACGCATACGGCACCCACGACGGTGGGCCCGGATCTGGTTCCCGGAACACCGGCAGTGATGATCAGGATGAAAACAGAGCCGTCCCCCCTGGAAAATTAGCAGGCATCGTGTTGAGTCAGTGAACGGCACCTTCTCTTGGAGAAGTTGGGCTTTCCCATACGAGATCCTAATCACTTCGATCAAGTGCTCATCTGCAAGGTGGAAGATGAGCTCTTCCGGCGGGCCGGTGTAGTTCCACCCCGACTCCGTGCAGGCGCACGCGCCATGCGGGCACGCGAGCTCGTGGAGCGGGAGCTCGTAGTAGGAGTAACGGCGAAAGCATCCTGGGTGGGAGCACACGAGCGAGAACACCGCTGCAAAGTTGCGCGCGAGGATCTCCAGATTCTTGGGCTCCCACATCTGCCACAACTGAAGTTCGTCGAGAAATCGGAAAAAAGATCAGCAGTTAGATTGGCGAATAGCAGGAATGTGTAGGATAAGTTCAAAAGCTTGTAAAATGATTTCTTACCATGAAGGTAGCGACCGGAGAATTGGCGGATGTCGTTGGCTTGCGGCTACGGCAGGATGGAAGTCAAGTGGGGAAAGTGGCTTCGAGGGGAAGGAAGAGAAGTACGGGGAGGAAGAGAAGTAAGGGGACGTGACACTGGGATATGGCCCACTGAACTCATGAGTCGTAACGCTCGCAACATGCCAGTTTGTCCAGAGCAAGCGTGGCCAATCATGCCGCAGAATAGCCTACTCGAGGATCGCTCTCTGGAAGACCATCCCAATCGTCCAAGCGCCCCAATCGAACGATATGTAACAATCGTCAAGCAGAACAACTATGTTATGGCGTGCCTTCTAGAAGACTCGGTCTAACGGTGGATCCATTGGGGGCAGCGCTAGTTTTAGTATAAGAACAAGCACTAAATGACTCAAATGGATCCATGTGTGGTTTGTGGAAATAACACACATGCAATGACTCTAGTGGTTGATCCATGTGTGGTTTGTGGAAAGAACACACATGCAATGACTAGTGGTGGATCCATATGTGGTTTGTGGAAAGAACACACATGCAATGACCACTGGTGGATCCATGTGTGGTTTGTGGAAAAGAAAACACATGCAATGACTCTAGTGTTGGATTGTGGTTTTAGTATAAGAACAAACATGTAATGACTCTAATGGTTGATCCATGTGTGGTTTGTGGAAAGAACACACATGCAATGACTCTAGTGGTTGATCCATGTGTGGTTTGTGGAAAGAACACACATGCAATGATCACTGGTGGATCCATGTGTGGTTTGTGGAAAAGAACACACATGCAATGACTCTAGTTGATCCATATGTGGTTTGTGGAAAGAACACACATGCAATGACTCTAGTGGTGGAACCATGTGTGGTTTGTGGAAAAGAACACACATGCAATGACTCTAGTGTTGGTTTTAGTATAAGAACACACATGCAATGACTCTAGTGGTTGATCCATGTGTGGTTTGTGGAAAGAACACACATGCAATGACTCTAGTGGTTGATCCATGTGTGGTTTGTGGAAACAAACACACATGCAATGATCACTGGTGGATCCATGTGTGGTTTGTGGAAAAGAACACACATGCAATGACTCTAGTTGATCCATATGTGGTTTGTGGAAAGAACACACATGCAATGACTCTAGTGGTGGATCCATGTGTGGTTTGTGGAAAATAACACACATGCAATGACTCTAGTGTTGGTTTTAGTATAAGAACACACATGCAATGACTCTAGTGGTTGATCCATGTGTGGTTAGTGGAAATAACACATATGCAACGACTCTAGTGGTTGATCCATGTGTGGTTTGTGGAAATGACACAAATGCAATGACTCTAATGGGTCCACATGTGTGGTTTGTGGAAAGAACACCCATGTAATGACCACTGGTTCATCCATAAGTTATTTGTGAAAAGAACACACATGCAATGAGTCTAGTGGATCCATGTGTGGTTTGTGGAAAAGAACACACATGCAATGACTCTAGTGCTGGTTTGTGGTTTTAGTATAAGAACAAACATGCAATGACTCTAGTGGTTGATCCATGTGTGGTTTATGGAAAAAACACACATGCAATGACTAGTGGTTGATCCATATGTGGTTTGTGGAAAGAACACACATGCAATGGCCACTAGTGGATCCATGTGTGGTTTGTTGGAAAGAAAACACATGCTATGAATCTAGTGGTTGATCCATGTTTGTTTGTGGAAATAACACACATGCAATGACTCTAGTGGTTGATCCATGTGTGGTTTGTGGAAATAACACACATGCAATGACCACCGGTGGATCCATGTGTGGTTTCTGGAAAAGAACACACATGCAATGACTCTAGTGGTTGATCCATGTTTGTTTGTGGAAATAACACACATGCAATGACTCTAGTGGTTGATCCATGTGTGGTTTGTGTAAAACAACACACATGCAATGACTCTAGTGCTGGTTTGTGTTTTTAGTATAAGAACACACATGCAATGAGTCTAGTGGTTGATCCATGTGTGGTTTGTGGAAAGAACACACATGCAATGACTCTAGTGGTTGATCCATGAGTGGTTTGTGGAAAGAACACACATGCAATGACCACTAGTGGTTCCATGTGTGGTTTGTGGAAAAGAACACACATGCAATGACTCTAGTGGTTGATCCATGCTTGTTTGTGGAAACAACACACATGCAATGACTCTAGTGGTTGATCCATGTGTGGTTTGTGGAAAGAACACACATGCAATGACCACTGGTGGATCCATGTGTGGTTTGTTGGAAAAGAAAACACATGCAATGACTCTAGTGGTGGATCCATGTGTGGTTTGTGGAAAAGAACACACATGCAATGACACTAGTGGTTGATCCATGTGTGGTTTATGGAAATAGCACACATGCAATGACTCTAGTGGTTGATCCATGTGTGGTTTGTGACAAGAACATACATGCAATGACTCTAGTGTTGGATTTATTATAAGAACACACATGCAATGACTCTAGTGGTTGATCCATGTGTGGTTTGTGGAAATAACACACATGCAATGACTCTAGTAGTTGATCCATGTCTGGTTTGTGGAAAACAACACACATGCAATGACCACTGGTGGATCCATGTGTGGTTTGTGGAAAAGAACACACATGGAATGACTCTAGTGGTTGATCCATGTTTGTTTGTGGAAATAACACACATGCAATGACTCTAGTGGTTGATCCATGTGTGGTTTGTGAAAAGAACACACATGCAATGACTCTGGTGTTGGCTTTAGTATAAGAACACACATGTAATGACTCTAGTGGTTGATCCATGTGTGGTTTATGGAAATAACACATATCCAATGACTCTAGTGGTTGATCCATGTGTGGTTTGTGGATATAACACACATGCCATGACTCTAGTGGGTCCACATGTGTGGTTTGTGCAAAGAACATACATGCAATGACTCTGGTTGATCCATATGTGGTTTGTGGAAAGAACACACATGCAATGACTCTAGTGGTGGATCCATGTGTGGTTTGTGGAAAAGAACACACATGCAATGAATCTAGTGCTGGTTTGTGGTTTTAGTATAAGAACAAACATGCAATGACTCTAGTGGTTGATCCATGTGTGGTTTGTGCAAAGAACACACATGCAATGACTAGTGGTTGATCCATAAGTTGTTTGTGGAAAAGACAACACATGCAATGAGTCTAGTGGTGGATCCATGTGTGGTTTGTCGAAAAGAACACACATGCAATGACTCTAGTGTTGGTTTGTGGTTTTAGTATAAGAACAACCATGCAATGACTCTAATGGTTGATCCATGAAAGGTTTGTGGAAAGAACACACATGCAATGACTCTGGTTGATCCATATGTGGTTTATGGAAATAACACACATGCAATGACCACTGGTGGATCCATGTGTGGTTTGTGGACAAGAACACACATACAATGACTCTAGTATTGGTTTGTGGTTTGTGAAAAGAACACACATGCAATGACTCTAGTGTTGGTTTGTGGTTTTAGTATAAGAACACACATGCAATGACTCTAGTGGTTGATCCATGTGTGGTTTGTGGAAAAGAACACACATGCAATGACTCTAGTGGTTTATCCAGGTGTGGTTTGTGGAAAGAACACACATGCAATGACCACTAGTGGATCCATGTTGGTTTTAGTATAAGAACACACATGGAATGACTCTAGTGGTTAGTCCATGTGTGGTTTGTGGAAATAACACACATGCAATGACTAGTGGTTGATCCATATGTTTGTGGAAAGAACACACATGCAATGACCACTGGTGGATCCATGTGTGGTTTGTTGGAAAGAACACACATGAAATGACTCTAGTGGTTGATCCATGTTTGTTTATGGAAATAACACACATCCAATGACTCTAGTGGTTGATCCATGTGTGTATTGTTGAAAGAACACACATGCAATGACCACCGGTGGATCCATGTGTGGTTTGTGGAAATAACACACATGCAATGACTCTAGTGGTTGATCCATGTGTGGTTAGTGAAAAGAACGCACATGCAATGACTCTAGTGTTGGTTTTAGTATAAGAACACAGATGCAATGACTCTAGTGGTTGATCCATGTGTGGTTTGTGGAAATAACATATATGCAATGACTCTAGTGGTTGATCCATGTGTGGTTTGTGGAAATAACACACATGCAATGACCACTGGTGGTTCCATGTGTGGTTTGTGGAAAAGAACACACATGCAATGATTCTAGTGGTTGATCCATGCTTGTTTGTGGAAATAACACACATGCAATGAATCTAGTGGTTGATCCATGTGTGGTTTGCGGAAAGAACACATATGCAATGACTCTAGTGGTTGATCCATGTGTGGTTTGTGGAAAGAACACACATGCAATGACCACTGGTGGATCCATGTGTGGTTTGTGGAAAGAACACGCATGCAATGACTCTAGTGGTTGATCCATGTGTGGTTTGTGGAAATAACACACATGCAATGACTCTAGAGGGGGATCCATGTGTGGTTTGTGAAAAGAACACACATGGAATGACTCTAGTGTTGGTTTTAGTATAAGAACACACATGCAATGACTCTAGTGGTTGATCCATGTGTGGTTTGTGGAAATAACACATATGCAATGACTCTAGTGGTTGATCCATGTGTGGTTTGTGGAAAGAACACACATGCAATGACTCTAGTGGTTGATCCATGTGTGGTTTGTGGAAATAACACACATGCAATGACTCTAGTGATTGATCCATGTGTGGTTTGTGGAAAAGAACACACATGATATGATCACTAGTGTATCCATGTGTGGTTTATGGAAACCAACACACATGCAATGACTCTAGTGGTTGATCCATGTTGTTTGTGGAAATAACACACATGCAATCATTCTAGTGGTTGATCCATGTGTGGTTTGTGAAAAGAACACACATGCAATGACTCTGGTGTTGGTTTTAGTATAAGAACACACATGCAATGACTCTAGTGGTTGATCCACGTGTGGTTTATGGAAATAACACATATGCAATGACTCTAGTGGTTTATCCATGTGTGGTTTGTGGAAATAACACACATGCAATGACTCTAGTGGTTGATCCATGAGTTGTTTGTGGAAAAGAACACACACGCAATGAGTCTAGTGGTGGATCCACGTGTGCTTTGTGGAAAAGAACACACATGCAATGACTCTAGTGTTGGTTTGTGGTTTTAGTATAAGAACAAACATGAAATGACTCTATTGGTTGATCCATGTGTGGTTTGTGGAAAGAACACACATGCAATGACTCTGGTTGATCCCTATGTGGTTTGTGTTAAGAACACACATGCAATGACCACTGGTGGATCCATGTGTGGTTTGTGGAAAAGAACACACATGCAATGACTCTAGTGCTGGTTTGTGGTTTTAGTATTAGAACAAACATGCAATGACTCTAGTGGTTGATCCATGTGTAGTTTGTGGAAAGAACGCACGTGCAATGACTCTAGTGGTTGATCCATGTGTGGTTTGTGGAAAGAACACACATGCAATGACCACTGGTCGATCCATGTGTGGTTTGTGGAAAAGAACACACATGCAATGACTCTAGTGGTTTATCCATGTGTGGTTTGTGGAAATAACACACATGCAGTGACTCTACTGGTTGATCCATGTGTGGTTTGTGAAAAGAACACACATGCAATGACTCTAGTGTTGGTTTTAGTATAAGAACACACATGCAATGACTCTAGTGGTTGATCCATGTGTGGTTTGTGGAAATAACACATATGCAATGACTCTAGTGGTTGATCCATGTGTGGTTTGTGGAAAGAACACACATGCAATGACTCTAGTGGTTGATCCATGTGTGGTTTGTGGAAATAACA
Organism: Avena eriantha; assembly: GCA_910589775.1. Classification (NCBI taxonomy): domain Eukaryota; kingdom Viridiplantae; phylum Streptophyta; class Magnoliopsida; order Poales; family Poaceae; genus Avena; species Avena eriantha. The sequence continues at coordinate 94,146,206 of OU342745.1, read as the reverse complement.
CACATGCAATGACTCTAGTGATTGATCCATGTGTGGTTTGTGGAAAAGAACACACATGAAATGATCACTAGTGGATCCATGTGTGGTTTGTGGAAAGGAACACACATGCAATGATTCTAGTGGTTGATCCATGTTTGTTTGTGGAAATAACACACATGCAATGATTCTAGTGTTGATCCATGTGTGGTTTGTGAAAAGAACACACATGCAATGACTCTGGTGTTGGTTTTAGTATAAGAACACACATGCAATGACTCTAGTGGTTGATCCATGTGTGGTTTATGGAAATAACACATATGCAATGACTCTAGTGGTTGATCCATGTGTGGTTTGTGGAAATAACACACATGCAATGACTCTAGTGGTTGATCCATAAGTTGTTTGTGGAAAAGAACATACACACAATGAGTCTAGTGGTGGATCCATGTGTGGTTTGTGGAAAAGAACACACATGCAATGACTCTAGTGTTGGTTTGTGGTTTTAGTATAAGAACAAACATGCAATGACTCTATTGGTTGATCCATGTGTAGTTTGTGGAAAGAACACACATGCAATGACTCTGGTTGATCCCTATGTGGTTTGTGGAAAGAACACACATGCAATGACCACTGGTGGATCCATGTGTGGTTTGTGGAAAAGAACACACGTGCAATGACTCTAGTATTGGTTTGTGGTTTTAGTATAAGAACACACATGCAATGACTAGTGGTTGATCAATGTGCGGTTTGTGGAAAAGAACACACATGCAATGACTCTAGTGGTTGATCCATGTGTGGTTTGTGGAAAGAACACACATGCAATGACCACTGGTGGATCCATGTTGGTTTTAGTATAAGAACACACATGGAATGACTATAGTGGTTGATCCATGTGTGGTTTGTGGATAGAACACACATGCAATGACTCTAGTGGTTGATCCATGTGTGGTTTGTGGAAATAACACACATGCAATGACACTAGTGGTTGATCCATGTG